>NWSH02000517.1:14915464-14927589 GCA_002382865.2 Heliothis virescens
CGTGTGTTGTTGAGAGAGAGATTAACGGAAAACAATAATTACAGATTAATTGACAGACCATTCTTACAACAAACCATCCACTCACAGACCGAATACATTATACAACAAAAGCACCAAACCGCTCCTAAGTTGAATAAGCCCATCCCAAAACCCACAATCGGTCCAATCGACCATAGCATTTTTGTGTTATAGTTTGATTGTGAGTGGGGTAATAACAACGAGTACCTAAGATTTGTGCCATTAGATATAGACTTTGAACGCCAGTGCAAGCATACTAAAAACAATCCATATTTCCATAAGTTATCTCTTCAACTGGTATATACCGAAAAGTTTACAAACGCAGCCTAGACATCCTTCTTTATATTTTATTATTCCATCAGTTGACATATCAGCGTATCTTGTAATGAGCGTCATATTAAATACTTGCCGAATCACAGAAAGTCCCAAACTTCATCGATCATACCAACCTATTCGATTCTTCATTTATATCTGCCAATCACGAATTGCTTATTGGCCCGGTGAATTGAATAATACCCCAAGGAGACAAAACAACAAAAACATAAAGACAACCCATATCAATATCGAACTCTCCAGAAAGCTGCCATCTTGAACACTTGTCGAATTGTAAGAAAATTCTTACAAAACGATAATGAGGGCAATACAATTACACCAATCCCAACAGATACACATCAACGCCTACAAAACACACCTCACACCTCATCACGACTTCATTCATTACTCACATAGGTTAGCACTTGGCTTCGGCCCGTGATAATCTAAAAACCCGGTAGTTCATACCGAGATACAAAAATGTATACTGAAAAATAATAAATAATAATAAATAATAATAATAAAATAAAAAATGAAAGTTAGGATTTCTTAGGCTGAGGCCAAACCAGCGAATTTTTTTGAATCGTGAGTCGCAGAATTTCAGTCACAGAAAATCGTTACAAACAAAAAAGACAACTCATTTTGCGTTGCCGTGTGAATCAAATAGAACTTTTGTATGAAACCGAATGTAGCAGATTTTCTGCGACCGAAATTCTGCTACTCGCAACTCACAAAATTACGCTCGTTTGGCTTCACCCTTAGGCTATATTTTTGTCCGAATCTATCTGCCTAGCCTTTTCCCAACTATTTTTGGGGTCGGCTTCCAGTCTAACCGGATGCAGCTGAGAACCAGTGTTTTACATGGAGCGACTGCCTATCTGACCTCCACAACCCAGTTACCTGGGCAACCTGGCACCCCCTTGGTAAGACTGCTTGTCAGGACTTCTGAGCTTCTGACTACCCGTAACGACTGCCAAAGATGTTCAAATGACAACCGGGACCCACTGTTTATCGTGCCTTCCGAAACACGGAAGAACTCGTTATGGAAAGATGGTCACCCATATTTTTGTCCGAATACGGTAAATAATTCGTAAACGGTTGAAACCACGGAAAACAAGCTTGTGTATATAATATTCTAAATATATTAATATTCTGCTATAAAGGATCCATGTAGCCTCCATTGTAACCCTTGTGATTATGAATATATTGAATATTTAACTACCCTCCTTTGACGATAAACCGCCGATTTTCGTGAGTACGTGAATATGGAACGCGAGTTTACTATTTCGTGTTTAATTTATGTAAACCCATTTTAGTAAGAGCGGATTTTATCCGACACATTAAGCAGGTATAAAGTCAAAGCCAGAATACCTGGAATAAATTGGCAGGTAAGTACAGACGACAGCAGGTCAAGAAAACGAATCTGTCAAATTTTACCAATCGAATATTAAATTTACATTATTGTGATAAGGTTGAAAATCGATTGCAGAAATTTGACAGATTGTGGTAACTTGATGTGCTGTCGTCTGTACGTGCGTAGTTGTAAAAGGTGCTAACAGTAAGTATGATTCGGCTAAGCTGAAATTACGCAAACCACTAAGGCATATACGCACACAACCTTGACAATATTTTTTATGTGTATTGTGTTCTTCTTGTGTGAGTAAATGCGGTAGTGGGTTACGTTCTTTTATTTATTTGTTTAAGGGCCTGTTACACAAATTCCACATACAGTTCTCTATAGTTATCTGAAAAATAATGCAAAAAATATATTTTTAATTTTAAATAAGTTATTTTCTATTAGCTTATCTGTAAGATAGCTATCTAGAATTTTATCTAGAACCTGTGAAACGGACTCTTATATAGACTTCTATCAGAATACTTCTGTATAATTACTAGTATTATTTAATAACTTTCAGATGTTATTAGCAGGTCACTCATGCGATATTTGCTTGTCCATTTTAATATAAAATTTTCAGGGTTTCATCATTTTGGTGTTCAATAATTTGTAAATCCCTCAAAAAGATTTTACATATCAAGTGGTTATCCACATTTCGAATATTCGAAAATTCGAACAAATCGCTGCATGAAAATGAATATTCGTTAATACTATATTAATTTGCTGTGGGTATAAAATTCAAATTATTATATTATAGAAATCGATTTATTGTAGATATAAAACAACATGAGAATGTTTAAAATAATCACTTCTTCTTATCGAGTGAGCTGCAGGTTCAATCACCCAACGAGTCCTATTGACAGCATTTTCTCAAATCGGCCTTACGGCTTCTGACATAGAATTATAACAAGGACTGCTACTGAGTACTCGGGGACGCGCCGGCTTTACGTGCCCTTCCAGACACATCATCATCATTCTTTTTACTGTCCCACTGCTGAGCACAGGTTGGCACGTTGCTAGTTTATGGTCCTCACGATGACGTGAGATGACAAGGTCGATTGAGCTGATCTTGAATGGAAAGCAAGTGCAGGCTGTGTGATCTTCGGAAAGATATCCGTTCCACCCAATCCATTGTAAATATTGTGAATATTGAAGTACCAAAACGATTTATAGACGATGTGAATGGCTACTGTGGTATTATTTCATATTCTGACGAGATGCAAGTGTATCAAAAGATCCTAACCACTTCTGATACTCCGTTATGTACATAAAAATATTAGAATGAGCCTTAATAAAATTGCGGCCAGTATTCCAACAATATTTATTTTGACTGTTATTTATTACAGCGTTGATGAAATTTTTATTTCGTAATTCTTCTATCTCCATTGGACAGCTGGTCTGTATAAATACGGTTATCTAAATAATTATTTAGGAACATACTCGAGTTAATAAGATTACTGCTTCTATTGTTTAGATAATCTCACTAGCAGCCCACACTGGATATAACCGAATTATAGATTAATCAATCAAATTACGCTTAGTTCTAATTTCATTAATTAGCTGGACGTTATTTGGGGATGGAACTAACCTAGTTTGTGTTACAGTAACTTAGTCACACGGATCTTCTTGGTTTATTAAGAAATTATGGGGCTTAAAATATATTGAAGTGACTTTTATCTTGCGTATAAATGTTGGTTTTCTTTAACCGATCCGTTGTTAGAGATTGAGACATAATTTATATGGAGCTTAAATCCAAATTCAACTTCTAATCGCAAATAAAAAATAAATGAATAAAAGTTAATTTATTCAAAGTGGGCTGAAAATCTGCCCCTTTTGAAGATCAAGTTTACAAAAGACAGCCTCCAAGAACGCCCGCCCTTCACTACTTACGTGTTTTAGCTGGAAAGAAGAAATGGTGGAACAAACTCCCCAGCAACGAATCGATCGTTTATCGAAATTCACTGTTAGGTGGTCTAAAAGGTCTGAAAAGGCAAAGATTGTGAGTTTGTAATGTTTTAAAGTAGTATGAAAGTACTTATATGAAAGAAATAAAGTGTATCTAAAATATAAACAATATTTTCCTTTAAAACACCTAATAAAATGTTAAACTTTTGTCTTACAACAAATTAATAAAAATTATGAAACAAAATTGCCAAACACGAAATATAATTTCTGTTGTTCTAATTTCAATCAAAGTTTTTAATGAAAATACCTTTGCTAAGAACAACAACGTGTTATGTTATTAAGAGGATTATCAAAATTCTTTCACTGTTTTATGAAATATCTTACACAGGGCTTTACATTGTAGAAACAAAATTGGAGTTACTTGAAAAATATTTTAAGTAGCTACTGTACTCAACAATTTGCAGACTACAATTTAGCGTTCCCGCACACTCAAGTCTAAACAGTCGGCCGACAGTCGGTCCATCGGTAATCTAAGTTTTTTTTTTTAATAATATTGCCAATCTAATCAAAGTTTTTAGTACGTCATATACCGGCAAAATACCTCATCGTTGAAATGTTCATACTACCATTCATCTTCATGCTGATTTATGAGCTCGAACTAACTATCGTCCGACTCTATATCGGTCTGTAGTGTGTAGGAATGCTTACACAGAGTATCCCTTGAAGTATGGATCAAATGAAACAGGATAGTTTTTTGTTAATGAATTTTTCTTTTACCACAACATGAAATTGTTGGAAACTGCTAAAAATAGCAAAAATTGACCTGTAAATGATCTGTCCAAACCCTGTTCCATTTGATCCATACTTTGGGGAACACCCTTTTCTTTTTAATAGATGGAAAATCATCACACGACCCCTCCCGCTGTGGGTGACAGCGTGAGGGAGTGTCTGACTTTTACTAACTAAACTTCATGAGCCCTTTGTGTGCCAGGGCCGCGGTAACTCTTTCGAACAACCCGCAGCCTCGGCAGGCTTTTGGCCCTAGTGGACCCCGCTGGGGTTTCGGGAAACACCCTCAATATTATTAAATACCAGAATAACATATAGGCTACTTTATATCAGCACGCAACAGGTAGGTATGTAAGTACTCTGAGTTCTGTGGGAGTGGTCAGCAAAGGGGGCTCCCGCTTTGCATCCTTTTAAAGTACTTATAGTCCGGTCAAAATAGACATTGAAGGTTACATTAATTCGCACCTTGCTAAAAATTGGCATGAATGTTGGGAGCCCTATTATACACAATTTGTCAATTATCCACATCAATCCGAAGTGTGGAAAAAAAGTTATTCAAGGTCAAAGGTTGCAAAAATCGGTTTTTTGAGTTTTCCAGCTAAACGGTAAGTTTTATTATAAAAATAGGTGAGACAAAATTATTTATTATGAAATTATCTATACAAATTGTGTTTACACTTTTTTCCTAAGAACCATTATTTCGGAGATACAGCGATGCAAAATGTTGAAAAAGTCTACTACACTACCTCACTGGTGGCGCGGAAACGTGTGCGTGCATATTATGAAGAATACAACTTTTTCAACATTTTATTCATAGCTGGTTAAATGCAAATATTATGTACGTACACTCCACAAATCTCATACACACAGAAGATATGATGTTATGTTATATAGTTTTCGCATTAAACCTTTTTGACGATAGATCCACTTTAAACAAAAGCAATTCGAATATTCTCCAAAAAATCAGCTCCGCCGCGACAGTGAGTACACTGCCGTGACCAGGATTCGAACCTGGGTTACTACGGCCACAACGTAGGGTCCTAACCACTAGACGATCACGGCTATCGGAGCTGGTGACTGTGCTAACGAAATATAAGACTTTATCTCGATGAAACTGGAGTACTTTCACTTATAATTTGTCACGGTATGTGCGATGTTGCAATACCTCTTGATCTTGATATTGAAAATAGCAATAGGTGTTGGTCAATTCATCTACCTGGTCTTAACAACGACGTCGTAGGTTCTAAGTTTAACTGAGGGGAGCTATCTCATACCCTCAACCCAGGATCCTGGGCTAATTCTCTGTAGAAACTGTATGTACCTACAAGTTCAAGTGCCTTCCGAAACGCGGGGAAAATCTTTAAATATATGGTTATTCTTCTACTTATTGCTTAACCTTTGACCAGTCCACCTGGGTGGCTATAACTTAGCTTTTATAAGTACTTACCTCGTTTTGTTTTACTACTATACCTATATAACAACTGGGACCCTAGGACAGGTTAGCAAATCTAAAGCCTACAGTTGATAGTGTTTTATCTGGTTTCCTAGCTTAATTTCTTCTATCTTGGTTTGTAAAGTCTTCCAAACATTGTATGAACTAATAATAGACTCATTAAGCACTCTATTTGAAAGTTTACATCATATAAGCCTCAAATCTTTAATCATCTTTATGTTCTACAAAAATACCGACTAAATGCAAAAAAATCTGCTCCGCCGCGACAGTGAGTACACTGCCGTGACCAGGATTCGAACCTGGGTTACTACGGCCACAACGTAGGGTCCTAACCACTAGACGATCACGGCTGTCGGAGCTGGTGAGAGTGGTACCAAAAACTCAATTTACAATGTGACTGCGACGATAAATAAGTGCACTTTTATTTTATTTGGAAAGAACTGTTGTGTAGCTGTTATGCTTGAATGAATTTCATCTTATTTTAGTTTATAGTTATTTGGGTATCGTACCAATCTATACTAATATATAAAGCTGAAGAGCTTGTTTGTTTGTTTGTTTGAACGCGCTAATCTCAGGAACTACTGGTCCGATTTGAAAAAATCTTTCAGTCTTAGTTAGCCCATTTATCGAGGAAGGTTATAGGCTACTTTTTATCCGGGTGCGCGGAGTAGTTCCCACGGGACGCAGGTGAAACCGCTGGTAGAAGCTAGTGTGAAGATAAACACTGAACCATAGATTGCTAAATATGTAGTAATTCTTAAAAATTAATTGTTTAATCATTTATATTATGTATAAAAGACCCATTTGTTTCTAAGAACACCTATTATAAGGACCAGTTTAGGTTCCTGATAAAATCATAGATATCTGACAGATAATGCCATGGAAGTACTTTTGACTGCTTTCCTATGGCATTATCTGCCAGATATCTTTATTGAACTTTATCTGGGACCTCTGAAACTGGGCCTTAATCTTTACCAAATAAAAGACCCACCAAATATTTATATTTTTCCACTTATTTTATAGGTGCTATGCAATGCAAACTGGGTACCTACTTTCCAGTTAACCAAACAAAATTCATTAATTTTCTTCGATATACCGTAGCGAACGTTTTAAAACTAAATAAATCCCGGTAACACAAATGTTGCACGCGAATTGGAAAACTTTTGACTCAATTAATCATAGTTGTTTGCCAAACTGTACCGCCGGTATTCAACAAGTATTTATAGTACTTTTTTAATTTTAGTAGTAGTATTAGTTTTTGATAATAAGCATGTATATGGTTTATTTTAGGTTAATAAGATAATAAACATAATATGAATAAGAATACATTCAAAAGAATAAAACCCTTATGAAATTAAATCTAAAGTATTGTAAGTAAGTTTTCAACGCAATGTTTCGTAATATGTGATTGACTTTATACTGTAAATGTTAAGAACCTTGTTTAATAAAAATATATCAAAATACAATTTATTTTTTGTGTTGTATCTTTCTGCTCGTTCCCTCAATGCTGAGGATCGTGACTGTATGTCAATCTTCTTCACTCGGTCCGGTTCTGTGCCGGTAAATTTTGTTGTATATGATCAACAAAATTAGATCTCCTACCTGTGATCTGTATCTTATTTTTTATTTACAGTGGCAGAACATTATTTCTAAGCCGAATCGGATTTAAGCAGAATACGGTTTTATCACAATATATTTGTCTGATATCCGAAACCTAACAACTCACGTTGTTATGAAATATATCATACGTCATACAATTTAATGTTCAAATTTAAATGACACGTTATTTGCTGTGCCGTGACCGTGCCGGTACAATGTGCCATGACCCTATATCAGATACGCCTTTGTTCATATCTGTGTGTGAATGTGTGTGTGTGTGTGTGTGTAACGCCTTCACTAAATCAAATGTAACTGCAAAATCAATTACTGAGTTAACACCTACGAACCGACCCGAAAGGGTTAACCTCAAGATCCCATTACATGCGGACACGCCTTCATCATGTAGTACTTGCAAATTTGACGTAATGTACAGCCAGTTACAAAACTTCATTAACAAGGTCATAATTACAAAATATGTACCTACTTTATCATTGAAATCTTTAATGCAAAAGCAGTGTTTCGTGACTTTTGTAATTTTTCATATGTATAAAATATAATGGTTATTTAGTTTTGTAGTCCTATCACTTATTTACATGTCTAGCTTCCGACAGCGGTTTCGCCCGCGCGGGGCTACTATTGTGTCTATTTAATAATAATAATGGCTATCTAGCGCTGAAAGATTTTTTTAAAATCGGGCGTGTATTCCTTGAAATAGCACGTTTAAGCAAACAAACAAACACAGTCTTCAGCATAATTGAATTAGTATAGATTATAGGAGAGTCCTAATTAATTTTGGTATTCAGGTATTTTATAATTTATATTGTGCTTATTGGCTTTTGCCGCTCACTATACCTATGAATACCTGATAATAATAAAGGTTCTTACTGGTGCCCAGTGACCGTACCAAGGGGTTTGATAAATAGATTTGATGGGTCACGTCATAAATAGATTTAGCATTTCGGAAAGGTTAACGGTAAGAGATCACTGGCTCTTACGTTATCTTAGGAAGATCTTGTTCAGTTATTTTTTGCTGAGATTGTGAATCTAAAGTATTGGTTCAGATTACTTAAGGTTAATGATAAATACATGATTTATTTTAATAATTTCATGTGTTTAGAATTCCTGGGACTTTTCACAATACGTATCGTTTTAAAAAATGCCGCCTTCTGAATCAGTCCCTTGACTTAGCCGCCTAACGAGGGCCTCTCAAAATGAATTATTACGTACATGTCTGTAGTTAACGTAGGATCAAAAAGTACAAGAAATTAAAAAAAAATTCTTCGGTTCCGTACAAAAAAACACGTTGTATGGAAGCCCCGTAAGAGTATTATTTTATTATAGTTTTTAGTATCTGTGAAAATTTCGGCTCTCTAGCTATCATGGTTCACGAAATATAGCCTGGTGATAGATAGACGGACAAGACTGTCCTAAGACTAGTTAAAGGGTCCAGTTTTATCCTTTGGCTGTGGAACCCTAAAAGCGGCTCTATTTTCGCTTCACTAAGATTTTTCTAAAACCGAGTTCTGCAAAAATTGCAATTAATGCTTCTATAGCAAAAGAGGTCAGACGATTTGACATTATTCGAACGAAGCCACCTAGATGGCAAATGGCAACTATTTATTCCTTCACCATTGTGCTGCAAGCATTGTTGTAATGTGCCTCGAGAAAAACAAAGGAAAAGCTAATCTTTGGTATTTGCTAGCGGTCTGCATAATAGTGTGCATTTTGTATAATAGTTTTTGTTTTCTTAGAAAAAGTTGTTTAAATAAATACACCTTTTATTTCTATACTGTATATTATTTGTATTTTTGTCATTATAATTATTATTCAGACAAAACACATCAAAAAATGTACCTACAAAGTAACATATTTTCTGCATTCAATTATTAAAGAGGTTCCAAAAAATTTGCTCCGCCGCGACAGTGAGTACACTGCCGTGACCAGGATTCGAACCTGGGTTACTACGGCCACAACGTAGGGTCCTAACCACTAGACGATCACGGCTGTCGGAGCTGGTGACTGTTGTCGCAAAATATAGTATCTCTTCGTGTTCAAACCAGATTACTTTCACTTGCAATTTGTTACGGTATGCGCAAGAGTTGAATTACGCGACAACCAATTTATTAAGCAGCAATCACTTTATAGTGATACAGTGCTAGACGCACCTTTTCCACTATATTACTTTCTTTATTAATGGCAAATTTCATCCAATTCGATGAAGCCATTTTGCGTGAAAAAACAAACAAAACTGACTTTTGCATTTTCATAGGTAGTATTTTGTAATGGATTTACGCCACGTATAATTAACATTTTGTATTTTATTATTTGTATTTGACATTTCAAATATATGCAGAGTATAATGTTTTTCTTATTTACTCACTTATCCCGTTTCACAGAAACCCGACTCGTATTTAACTTTCACCACACAAACACAGCTATTAAAATACAAAAAGAGAAAGATGATATTAATATTTAATGTTAAAAGAAATAGTTTTATTCATAAATGTTTAAATATGAATTCGTAGTAGATTAAACGTTTGTTTATTGGTTCTAAGAGCCCCAGAGTAGGCACGATAATGAGGTATTATTAGATCTCTGTAAAAATGTATAGACGACAGAATATCAAGTTACCACAATCTGTCAAATTTCTGCAATAGATTTTCAACCTTATCACAATGGAGGTAGGTTAATGTTTGACTGGTAAAATTTGACAGGTTCGGATACCGTGACCTGTTGTTGTCTGTACATTATCCTCTTTTTTAACAACTCTCGGAGCGTTCATTTAGCAAGACTGTAAGTAATATGAACATTTGTTTTCAAGCTTATTCTTGTTTCTTTTAAACAAGTCTATTTTATTTGAATTTCCCTTTTGAGATTAAGAAAGGCGATGCATAATTTATTCCCTTGTAAACAAACTCTGCATTGATTAGCAGTTATGATGAAGATTTTATTATTTTAAAAAAGATGAGGATATTTTTGTATGAAAAATAGAAAGATCTTATAAGTACTTTTAAAAATACACAAAATTTTGTTTTTAAGGATTTAGAGTTCTCGAAAAACTCTCCGGCACTAAATTCAAAGATATTTTCATTCCCCTCCCCCACTCCCCCTAGAACTAGCTACTGCGCAGCTACCCGCGCAAACCAAGCCGTCAAATGAAAAACCGGCCAAGTGCGAGTTGGACTCGCGCACGAAGGGTTCCGTACCATTATCTATGAAAATTGAACGTATCTATTACCTACAACTAGCCAAAATACAAACATTTTTGGGCAGGAAAAAATTACTTTGTTAAAATTTTTAGTATTTGTTGTTATAGCGGCAACGGAAATACATCATTTGTGAAGATTTCAGATTTCTAGTTATCGCGGTTTATGAGATACAGCCGGGAGACAGATAGACAGACAGACAACGAAGTCTTAGTAATAGGGTCCCGTTTTACCCTTTGGGTACGGAACCCTAAAAACAGGCAGCTTAACTAAATCTATATGTCACGGTAAATGCGGATATAGCGGTAATTATGTATAATTACCGGGAACTATGCATAATTACCTGTGCTCGTGGTAAAGGTGATAAAAACTTTCAAATTAATCACATTTACCGGCAATTATATAAAATTACCGCACCCCTTTGGTAGATGTAGTCAATAATGAAATCAAACATCGGAATCTAAAACAAAAACAGTTCAAATGAAATCAATATAAATTCAAATGTTCTAAGTATTGTGTTAAATAATGCGTATTATTCCGAAAGTTTATTTATGGTGAAAAAAAAGTCCTAAAATATTAGCTGAAAGTTAGGTTTTAATGACAGAAACGAATTGCTGTAAATTCGACTCCACGCAGTGTTGTCTGCCCTACCCCTAGAGTGTAATTCAAAATCGCGTAGGCGCGGAGGGTCGAGGCCGGCCGCGAGTTGAGGAGCAGGTGGTTGTAACACTCGCCACCGCGGCTGAGGCTGGCCGGCACCGCCGGCCAGCAAGCCGAAGCTGCGGTGGTGAGCGTTAAACCTATCTGCGACGATAAACTCGCGTGGGACCGCCGGAGCCCCGCAGCGCCGGAGCCGTGACAGAAAACATCCTGCTGCAAAAAATTACAAGTTCAGAATCAACTTAAATTTAGGACTTTTATTGAAAACGGTTTTATGTCTTACGTCTATTATTGAATGTTATATTTATGACAAACGGATTTAGGACATATTGGGTCTTACTATAAAAACCACCTAGATTTCAATCCTTAACGAGAGTATTCTCTCAACATTTACCACGGTCGTGCGGGAGTTTTATATAATTACCGGTAATTGTGAATAATTAACTACATTTACCATGTGCGTTGGTAATTATCTATAATTACCGGTAATTATAGATAATTACCGATTGCTTATATTTACCGTAACATATACATATAAAAATCAAAGTCCTGACTTATTCACTGACTCATCAACGCAAGTCCTAAACCTGTGATCCTATAAAGTTGAAATTTTGCACAGAGGTTCATCTTAAGGTGAATGCGACGACTAGAAGCGGGAAATTCAAATATAAAATGGTGTTTTCATGTTTTACCTAAGTTAACATCCAATATGAGGCGTGATCTTATGATTGGCGGTTATAATATCCCACAAAGTAATTTCTGATGTCCTTGTTTAACTCCGAAACTT
>NWSH02000517.1:14929889-14980075 GCA_002382865.2 Heliothis virescens
ATCACGCCTCATATTGAATGTTAACTTAGGTAAAACATGAAAAAACCATTTTATATTTAAATTTTCCGCTTCTAGTCGTCGCATGCACCTTAAGACTAATACGCGAGATACGAAAGGATTTCCTGAAATTCCCACAAGAACGGGCAAAAACGTGCTTTTAAGTTTTACTGGCAAAGCTGCTGGCAGAAGCCAGTTACTCATAAAAAGAGCTATCGCAAAAGGAACTATAATAAACATTATATTATTTAGAACATCGAATATTTGAGACTATAAAAATAGTTTCAATGTAATGAGGAATTCATAAAGTTTAAAGATGTTCTGACGTAGGTAGATCTGAAATAGAGTTTTCATGAATCTAGATAGATTGTTTAGAAATACTAAGTACAGCTTTCAACCCACACGTATTCTTAGGAATACGAATGTTCATAGTTTAATGGGTAGTTATAAACGGTTGATAATAAATATAAATAATGTATGATGAGATAGAGAAAACATTGTGTAAATTATAACCATAAAATAATAATAATTTTATGATAAAGTATTACCTACTTTATTTTCTGATTTTACTTCGTAACTGAAAATAGATCTTATTCTTATTAGAGTAGCTCTCAAAACAGACGGTTAGGCTGAGGCCAAACGAGCGTAATTTTGTGAGTTGTGAGTAGCAGAATTTCGGTCGCAGAAAATCTGCTACATTCGGTTTCATACAATAGTCCTATTTGATTCACACGGCAACGCAAAATGAGTTGTCTTTTTTGTTTGTAATAATTTTTTGAGACCGAAATTTTGCGACTCACGACTCAAAAAATTACGCTCATTTGGCCTCAGCCTTACGCATATTTATTAATGTATACCAAAATAATTATCTATATACCAAAAACAAAGTCATGATGTCGCATAAATAGTATTAGCATTTATTAAAAAATAATGACACTAAAATTTTAATATACTTCAAGACATTTTTTTACATAAAAAAATTGTTTAGTTTATTATTGAAATGCGGAAGTAGGCAACTCTGTCTGTCTGTCTCGCTTTCACTTTTAAACTACTGTATCGATTTAAAAGAAAGATGCACAAATAATCTAGCTAAAGCCTAAGAAAGGACATAGGCTACTTTTTATCCAGGTATACTAAGTAGTTCCCACCGAACGCAGGTGAAACCATTGTCTTAGACTAGTATTGTCCTTCTGGCTCTATTCTACTAAATAAAGCTTACCTTCACTGGTTATAGCAGTACCAATCATGATGCAAATCAACAAAATTATTATCTCTGCATCCAGCGTAATCACTTTCAGAATAATCAGGAAAACAACAGTATTTTTCTTGAAAAACAAGATCTCTTCTTCTTCTTTTGGAAAAACAAGATCTTAATCCAATATGCATTGGAAGATAATATAATTGTTCGTAAATTCTCTTGTTATATCTCCAAACTGCTGGCATTGTAAGCTTGTGTTACTGACATATATACGGGCTGAGGAAGGCAAAATGATAAGATCTAATTCCTATAGTGAATGAGTAGGAAAATACGATTGCGATATAAGGAAAATCTTCGCAATAAAGAATAGTTTTCATGTACTAACCACTGCTCAAGTTAATTTAATGTCAGGTTGCATTACATTCCAATTAGAATAGAGAATATTTGTTGCCTACGATTTCGTCAAAATACTGTACTTGCATCAATGTAGGTGTATTCATTTTATATAAAACGTCGTTATTTTACCTACTTGTACACAGTTTTATAAATAGAACTCAAGTTATAACGACACGTACATAAACAAAATTAAACCACACAGTTCATAATAATTCCACTTAATACAAATCACAGAAAACCTTCATAACTAACTATTCCCAAACACGAATAACCTATTTATATCTCAAAACTTACTCGAACATTTTACAAAACAAACCAACCGTTAATTGGCTTCCTCTCCTAAATTACTATTTTAATTTCATAACAAACTTCGTAACGCAAACTAATTAGTAAGTGTTGTTTCCATTTAGTTGTATTTAGCACAAACTGTGCACAATGAAAGCACAAATTGTGCACGATCCGAGCACAGATTGTGTATAAACTGTTGAGAGTTATCGATGTCGGCTGGTACTTAATGGATTGAATAACATGTCTATTTAAATGAGACATGCTGCATGCGTTTGTAAAGGTGCGACACATGAACTCGCGATGCGGTGCGGTTATGTTGTAAACTCGAGTTTTAGTTTACTAGTCTAGTAAGTTTCCAAACTTACTACATGTTTGCGTAGAATTTCGAAATAAACTAGTATTTGTAACTGTTTTATAAAGTACCTACAGAATATGTAGAAAAAGTCTAAAAAGGGCAGAAAAATACTTAATATCTAAGCTTATATTTAAAGTAATCATTTCTAAAGACGCTTGATTCCACGACTTTTTACATTATGCTTTACTAGCTTCTGCCAGCTGCTTCACCCGTTTCCCGAGGGAACTATTTCCTGTACCCGGATAAAAAGTAGCCTATGCTGTTCCTCAGGGTCTTATCTCTCTGCCAAATGTCATCAAAATCGGCTCACTGGTTTAGGCGTGAAAGCGTAACAGACAGACACACAGACAGAGTTACTTTCGCATTTATAATACTAATAGGGAAGTAGGGATTCAGAAAGTCATCGCTTTACTCTTCGCGCATTCCTCGTTTATATGAAACTCCTTTACCGAATCCCTGCCAACAATAACAGCTTTGTTTCATAGCAGTGTGACGTCGACATATTCTAAATACCGACGCCATGTTTGATACAGATGCTAGTAATATCACTTGCATCATACTCGTGAAAATTAAGAGTAAGTATATTAATATATAAAGTTCTGTTTCGACTATAAATGCGACGGTGTTTGTTTTTTGACATTGATTTAATAAGTAAAGTTTGTTGGTGTATTTATATCTAACGAGCAAATAGTTAATATATGACTCCAGTCCACCAAAATCAAAAATTGTTGTATATTTCTTTGTTCTCAAATATTATTCTAACATTGAAAGATCTAAACTGAATGTTTTAAATCTAGCTGTAAGGAAAAGTGCTGAGTTTTTCGAATGGTAAAAATTGGAGATGCTATTCAACTAAAAATAAAATTATCCTTCTGGAACCATTTGCAGATTCATGTCACTCTTTTGAAGAAAACCTCAGTGGGTTAGAGGTAAAGGTTGATTTGATACGTGTTTTAAATTGAGTACATATATTTCTACAGAGCAAAACAATTGATAAAAACATTTTCTTACAATCACTAATTCAAATCAAAGAGCAAACGAATTTTAAAAGCAAAATTATCGTTTTGTGCAAAAAGTGCAAGATCCTATTAAAATGTTAAATACCTTTGATCGAGCGCTTTGCTAGGAAAGCAAAGGTGAAAGGAAATTGAATTTTTTCATTCTTTAAAAATATTTTTCTTAAATCAGTCTTCTAAAGGATTTTTATTAGCTCCAATAGTGTTGGTGTTAGCGTTTTCAGCAAGCGTATTAAAATAAAAAAATAGTATTTTTTAAGGCGATTGAAGGCATTGGAGCAATTTTTCCGCTTAGTTTTTTTTATGTATGACACATTCCGAGTGATAAAAAACCTTTGCGCACACGTCATCGTTGGACCCGATAATTGTCAAGGTTTATATTTGCACCGCAGTAAAATCACTCTGCTGCAAAACCGCTCTGAAAAAATATAATAGCTATAGTATTTTGTTCTATGAATTAATGTGTATAAAGTAATTTTCGGTAGATTGCAGGAAAGGATAAGATTCCATAACTCTGTAACGGCAGCGGTTTTATGAATTAATAAAATGAATGATTTCATTACACAGCATTATCTTTATTAAACGCGTTTAAACTTGTACAAACACTTCCGCCTTTTCACGTCATTACGAAACAGTAATTAATTTTAACGATGACGAATAATTGTGTTGAAATTTGATATTTTATTTAAAGTTTCGTGCGGTAATTTTACCAGATTTAACAATAGTACAAAATACAAACTTTTCATTTGTATTGAATGAAAATATTCAGTCTCTGAAATCTATATCTATACTTATAATGAATCTGTAGAGAGTTCAATTCTGTACCTACATGAATTATATTTCCAAAATAACTATCAGGGGGAGATTAGGGATCGATACTGATGCCAAAAATGCAATCAGTTGAATTTTTGTCTGTCTGTCTGTATAACCGTTATAGAAACAAAAACTACTGGACGGATTTTAACGAAACTTGGTACAATTATTATTCATACTGCTGAAATGGTTATAGTATACTTTTCATCACGCTACAACCAATAGGAGCAAAGCAGTGAACTGTTATCACTGGCATAAGCGACATGACCCGCGAACGAAGTCGCTGGCAGAAACTACGTAAAAATAAATCACGAAATACCCGTTTTACTGTTTCTGTAACCAGAATTCTTGGAAAATGATCATATTCATTAAAAATATGTTTACCTACATACAAACCGTGGAAATGTTGTTGAGAGGAAAATATTTGCTGTAGAGAACGCACGGTAGTTCAGTAATTGCTGTTTGCTGGAGGCAACAAGTTGCAAACAGTTGACAGACAGACGTACCAACATATTTATTTAGCCACTTAGTTATTTATGGGCAGATAGCGCAATAACTTGTTTTAGTGTGTATTTCTGTCGTCAAACCATTGCTTTCTATGGCTTTTTTAATAGAGGCTTATTGAGGCACTTTTTGAATCACACCCCCCACATGTTCTGGGGATTTCGTACATTGTTCTCAAAAAAATTATTCGACAGCCAGCAAATAATGTAAACCTAACCGGTAGTTGCATGTTTGACCCGTTTGGGGTCGAAACATTGGGACCATGGGGCCCAAGGGCCCACAGACTTTTCCGAGACATTTGCAAGCGTTTAGTGGAGTCTAGTCGTGACCAAAAGGCTGGCCTATACTTCGGTCAAAGAATTTGCATTGCCATCCAGCGTGGCAATGCAGCCAGCCTTTTGGGCACGATCCCCGCTGACAGCGATGCGGATGAGTTTTTTAATACATAGTAGTAATATATGTATTTTTTTTTTATTATTTGTAGGTAAATATTTATGTTAAATAAGATTGTATATAGTTACTCAATAAAATTTTTGATTAGGATGAAGAGACAGCTAGCACAAAGTATTTTTATGGCAGTTGTAACAAATACTTGATGTCATCACTATTCAGAATTGTATCAAAAATATCTTGACCAAGTAACTCTACAACAATTTTATCTTTCTGCCACGTCACATGCTACCGGGTACAATTCCCATAATGTAGTCAAGCGTTTCTATTGACATCAGATGTCTTGAGCCTACAGTTAGTTATAATAATTATGAATGTGTGAATAATATTTTTATTTTTATCATCACCGTATCATCGACTAAGTACCAGAAATCACCTACAAACAAAAACTTCCAACACAAACTGGTCCATTATTAATCTTCAGAGAGAATGCGGCGATGGCCGAGAGGCCACCGGCCGCATACTAAACCCCACTAATGAACGAACCTATGTGATGCCAACATAAATTAGAGGAAAAACGTTTGACTAAGCCCACAATTACTTGGTTATTCTAGAGATGGGTGGAGAAATATGAGTGTACGAATGACACACTGTGCCCGCTCTTTACTCAGATAGTTTATACAGCGAGATCTAGAAATAAGTACTTATATTTTTTCACACTGTAACCATAACTAGCTTCCTCCAGCGGTTTCACCCGCGTTCCGTGGAAACTTTCCTCAGGCGCCCTAATATAGCTGAAGAGTTTGTTTGTTTGCTTACTTGAGCGCACTAATCTCGGGAACGGTCCGATTAAAAAAATCTTTAAGTGCTAGATATCCCATCTATCGCGGAAGGCTAAAGGCTCCTTTTTTATCTAGGTACGCGGAGTAGTTCTCACGGGACGCGGGTGAAACCGCTGGCGAAAGCTAGTACCTACATGAAGGTTTGTTATCTTTACACGTTCTAAGTAGCCCATACGAATCAACGCTGGCTCTTCAAAAGACGCATTGCGTACCAAATGGCACCATCCCAAGAGCTGTCCATATGACTGGACAAATTGTCTTAGAAAAACTCACATTTCACACCAAAGAAATACGAACCTTATTTTTCAGTGATAAGGTTGATATTTGTGTGGGATTCTCGATCAGATAGTGTTGGTAAGTGACCCGTGTTATCCCTACTGCATAATCAGTACCGTTGAAATGGACTAGGTTCCTATACTCTGTTCGCTAATCGAGTCTGGTACGTAGTTATGATATATATTTATCCTGAGGGTGAAGTTCTGTATATACAAATACTAGGTGTTTTTGTAATTTCAGCCATATCTATACTAATATTATAAAGCTGAAGAGTTTGTTCGTTTGTTTAAACGCGCTAATCTGGTCTGATTTGAGAAATTCTTTCAGTGTTGGATAGCCCAATTATCGATGAAGGCTATAGGCTTTTTATCCGGGTGCGCCGCAGTAGTTCCCACGGGACGCGGGTGAAACCGCTGGCAATCTCCTATAAGAGAACTATATTAGGTATTATGGATAAAGAAATTAGATTTTTTGTATGTCATGTCTTCGACGAATTGCCAGTCTTCGTACCAAATTAAATGTCGTCACTAGTTCAGACGTATTAAAGATTCTTCAAGTCTTTACTATCATTTTAGCAGTGATTACAGATTATAGTCTACTCACCGTTTCCCCACCGTTTCACCTACAACCCGGGGGACCAGGGGAACTCCTTCCCGGACCCGGACAAAATATAACCTATTTTACTCGAGAATAGTCCCTCAACAACTTCAATTTCTCAACAATGGTTCAGTAGATTCGGAGCCCTTACAAAAAAGAAATCTAAAAAATATTTCTACTTTATATAGTTATTTAGTATAAACTAGTAGATATAAATAAAACTAACGTTTCATTTAGAAACAC
This sequence comes from Heliothis virescens, assembly GCA_002382865.2. Lineage (NCBI taxonomy): Eukaryota > Metazoa > Arthropoda > Insecta > Lepidoptera > Noctuidae > Heliothis > Heliothis virescens. The sequence goes on from NWSH02000517.1 coordinate 14,936,805, forward strand.
GCTTAGGTTTTAAAAATGTGCTACCAACAGTTTTACCTACTATAAAGAGTTCAGAAATGAGACACCGATATATATTTCAAATTTACTAGACTTAACACCACACAACCGTTTTCAACATGACATCTAACGATTCTCTAACACATGAAGTATAGAACCACAGATTACTTAATAAGTTTGGTGAAACCTCCTTCGCCAGTAAAGCCATCTCTGAAGGTACTTGTAAATTTCCTAACACTACATAAAGTGTTTTGCGAGTAGGTTCTTTATGTGTGGCGAAGAAAAAAAACACTGAAAGGGATAAAAAAATAAAACTTTTCACATGGCTCTAGAAGTCGGTGTCTGCAGGTCTGTTGAATGTGTTTATTTTGCCACCGACTTCTAGAGCCATGTGAAAAGTTTTATTTTTTTATCCCTTTCAGTGTTTTTTTGTGAAGTCGGTTTTGTTTTTTTTGTAAAAAGTTTTTTTATTTTATGCTTTTCAGTTTTCGGCTCTAAAATAAAACTATATCTTTAATACCCATACCCACCCACAGTGACAGTCGGGCCGACTGTTATAGTATCATCGACGTAAAAAAGCGTACGAAATTTGAAGAGTTCTCTCAATTTCTCCAGGATCCCATCATCAGATCCTGGTCTCCTTACCATGGGACCACCTGTGAAGAACACCCTTTCAAACAAAAAAAGAATTTTGAATATCGGTCTAGCCATCTTCGAGTAATCGGTGAACATACCAATATAAAAAAAAAAAAAAAGGTACGGTCGAATTGAGAACCTCCTCCTTTTTGGGAAGTCGGTTAAAAAACTTAGACGCAGTGCGCAGTAATAAAATGTTAAGTGTATGTGTTACCTGTGCAGATAAACGAGTTAGTACAGCATTTATTTACCTTCTAACATGTACGTGACTTTTATTTGCATTTAAGTGTACTTTTAAAGGAACATTATTGAAGTTTTAATTTAATGGCAAACTTAAATTCCAACTCACTCTAATTCTGAAGTATTTTGTGTATAATTTTTATATAAAACAAGATCTCGTACGCATCTTGAGGGGACTACCGACCGAACTCGGATAAATCGCCTAAACTATGTAGTTCTTTGAATATCATATTAATCGCTTCGGTGGCTCTAGGGCAAACAAACAAACTCACTTTCACATTTATAATATTAGTGATGATTTTTATTGAATTTAAATGTACCTACAAGTTTTTGAACTTGTTTACAGTTTGATAAATTTCATTCATAAATAAATTGTATTCGTGAAACTTCAATACATCAACCTACTTATAAACTTTGCGCTATAAAACAAAAAACTTCTAAAAGCAAGAAAGTTGTTAAATAACTCGGAATTCCCCACTAAAATTAGAACCGCGAAAATGTTTACGGAGCTTCTTAAATTTTATAAACAGGGAGGCGAGCATTCGGATTCTTTACCTAAAGGAATCTCTGCCTTTTCCCAACTATGTATGGGTCGACTTTCAATCTAATCAGATGCAGCTGAAAACTAGTATTTTACATGGAGCGACTGCCTATATGACCTTCGCTACCTAGTTACCGGGGCAACCCGACAGTCATTAGTAAGACTGATTGTCAGTCTTCTGACTACCCGTAACAACTGCCAAAGATGTTCAAATGACAGCCGGGACCTATTTATTGTGCCTTCCAAAACACGCAGGAACACGCTATAATAAGATGTTCAGCCATACACGGACCGACCGCACGAAACATTGCTTAACCTTTATGATCGATCGACTGCTACTTGCCTGCGGGCTCCTAAAAGTACCTTAAAGAAATAATAGGAATTATATTAGGAAAAGGGTGAGTGTCACAGTTGCGGTCGTAACTCAAACCTTTTTCGCGAGTTTTCTGCTAAGGAGTTGATGGAACGATCAATGGCCGTTTATTTCTTTTTGATGGTTAGAAAATGTTTTGGTGAAAAAGTACCTACTTTGAGTTATTTTTAATGAAGTCACGGGTTATAAGATTTTTTATACTTTATTTATTACAAAATACAGCCTATGTCACTCGTGGATAATGTAGCTTTCGAATGGTGAAAGAATTTTTAAAATCGGTCCAGTAGTTTTTGAGCCTATTCATTACAACCAAACAAACAAACAAAGTTTTCCTCTTTATAATATTAGTATAGAAAACTTGGTGTGAGGTGTAAAAAAATGATTGTATGCTATAATGATGACTCACTGAACATTCGTGATGTATATGGTATATGGATTTAAAATAAAAAATGCAAAAGTAACTTTGTTAACACCACTGAACCCATTTAAATTATTAGATACACAGGCAGTCTAGGGCATAAGAAAGGATTTATGTATATGCTACTTTTTATTCGGGTAAAGGATAATTACTTTCCGCGGGCGTTACACTTACACCGCAGGCAGAAACAAATATAAATGACATTTATACTCGATAATTATTAATTATTTAACATAGAGATGTTAAATTAAATTTATATTCCCAGTCTACTAACAGCATATTCTAACCAAATAACTAGTGCTCTAAGGAGTCAGAAATTAATTAATTCGGAATGAGGCTCAGTCCCGGGAGTCATTTGTTTCATCAGCTACAGTCATTGTATATAGATTAATGGTGATGGATGAACGACCTTCAATGTTACACAATGGTCTTGATGGAATCTAACTAGGCCTTAGATGTGTGATCAATTATTATAGGTTATTTGATGGTAATTAAGATATTATTGAAAAACGGCGACTTGCTATAACCGATCTATCCGCTTGCGATTAGAGGTTGAACGTAATTTGTATGGAGCTAAGTCAAAATTCGATATTTAATCGCAAAACTAGGGTTAGATCGATTATAGAAATCCACCGTAAGTCGAGATAGTAACGGCGGCGAGGCGAAATCTCTTATGATTGTTGGCTTCTGATAATTTTCAGTTGCGTTGTTTTCAAAACGAGTTAATAATAAGTAACTTCAAACAGATCGTCATAACAAGTAAAATGAATAAACTTTATTTTATAAAATAGTTTAAATTTGCCGACACAATTTTAGTTAGACTCATAGCTCCTTAGCAAGCTGCAAATTATTCACAACTAGCCGTTTTCTCGCGGTTTCACTCGCATCCCGTGGGAATTACTGCCCGTACCCGGATAAAATATAGCCTATGTCACTCGTGGATAATGTAGCTTTCGAATGGTGAAAGAATGTTTAAAATCGGTCCAGTAGTTTTTTAGCCTATTCATGACAACCAAACAAACAAAGTTTTCCTCTTTATAATATTAGTATAGATAACACCGTAAAATTTTATACGTTTCAGTTAAGTAACGATATTTTTATACTACAAGCAACATATTCCACGTGGAAAACCTTAGACAAAAATCCGCTAGGATAAAAGCGCTGAAAACCATTTCTTTCTTTGTCTGAAAAACTGTAATTGAAGCCACACAAGGCGCATTACAAACAACTGAAGATCGTGTGAGAACTCTTTCGTACAAAGCGTTGGCGTGTGACGTCACAAACCCCTATTGTTCTGCAGTCAAGCCACGGTGAGCAGTGTGGGATCTTGACTTTGACTCTTTACTGCCAGGAAAGAATAAAGGTTAACATATAAAGGCAGGCTCCAAATTATTTTTTAAATACGAATGCATATTTTTTAAGAATCCTACTAATTTTATAAATGCCAAAGTTTGTGAGAATGTATGTTTGTTGTTAGTCTTTCACGCAAAAACTATAGAACGGATTTTAATGAAACTTGGTAGTTATATGGCTTGTATGTCAGAATAATATATAGGCTGCTGTTTATCCGGATTTGGGAAGTAGTTCCCTCAGGAAACAGGTGAAACCAGAGGAAACTAGTATGATATATTTATTTCAAACTTCTCTGTACTATTGGTTAGTTATGATATGGTTCATATAAAGTTTCATACATTAAAATCACTCTCGGCGGGTTACTAAATGGGGATCATATTTCCCGATTTCTAGGTCTCGCCGAAAGTTCCATTTATGTCAAAAGTTTCGCTACGAGCTACGTTAGTAGGTACGTATATTCCAAACAAGATCTCGTAAAATTCATATTATATGCAACACGTGCCGAGTTATTAAATATGCTATTTTATTATATCCCATTTCGTAAAAACATTCTTTTAAAATACAAAGAAGTCTAAATCCAAGAAGAGCTCAAAAGATCTCGCACAAAATTACGTCACATTATAAAAATACGTACACATTTTCTGGCAGAAAATATACAGTTTCGTAGGAAAATCACATTACAAACACAACAGAGCTGTTAGCACATAAAATACAAAGTTACAGATGTACCCAAACATGGCTGCCTACGAAAGCTTATTCAGCATGTTTCGAAAGAGGTCTTAATGTAAGTAATTTAAGCGCGCTCACATAGCGACATTACAGGAAGGCTGACCTTTCTAATTAATTTAGATCTCTGTTCTTGTCAATGTTCATGTTTGCACCTTTAGAAGAAACCATTTATCGTCAAAAGCTACCTACTAAAATGAAAATAATGAAGGTATTAAATACTAATGTAAATATTAGGTAAGCACGTAGGTAAAATAGGTAAGTATGTATGTTAATACGTGGGTAAAAATCTCGTGGAAACTACTTCGCGTAGCCGGATAAAAAGTATTTTATAGCCTTCCTACATAAATAAGCCATTTGACACTGAAAGAATTTTTAAAATCGGACTAGTAGTTCTTGAGATTAGAGCGTTCAACGAAACAAACAAACTCTTCAGCTTTATAATATTAAGTATAGATGTACAGACGCCAGCACAACCTACCTCAATCTGACAAATTTCTTCAATAGAATATAATATAATAGTGGAAGATTAATGCATAAATGATAAAAATTGACAAATTCGGGTAGGTTAACCTGCTATCGTCTGTACAGACGACAGCACATCAAGTTACCACAATCTGTCAAATTTCTGCAATTGATTTTCAACCTTATCACAATGGAGGTAGGTTAATGTTTGACTGGTAAAATTTGACAGATTCGTATAGGTTGACCTGCTGTCGTCTGTACATTTACACACATACCTAAGTAAAGCCCACCCGACTTCAGGAGATAAAACATCTTTTACCAATTTTCTCTCAAGATCTTTGAAAAAGGTAAACCGACTCAATTATTCGCATGTCATCCTAACCCTAATTTATCGTGAAGACATACGGGTTTAATAATGCAAGTCCCTCAGATCGTAAAGGAGTGTATAATCGAATGACCTCGCCTTAGGTCAGCTTGAGTTAACTGCTCGAAGTTATGAGCTAACCTTGGATGGACTATAAAATACGGTATCTTTTAACTGTTTTTAGATCAAATTAGGGATTGAAGAAGTCTTCTGTGATTCAAGCGTTGTCAAATCCAACTAATATCATGAATGCGAAAGTTTATTTGTTTGATTCTATTACTTACTCCTTCATGCAAAAACTAGAGGACGGATTTTAATGAGACGTGACAGTAATATAGCTTAAATATCAGAATAACATATTGTAGACTACTTTTTAGCCGGGTACGGGAAGCAGTGCTCTCGGGTAGGGGGTGAAGCCGCTGCCGGTAGGTAATAATATAATGAGTGTACCATTATCTTCAAAATTGAAGTGTGAATTTAAGACGATTCTAATTCATTTAACCACGCGTCCTTTCGGTTTCTAGTAAACAATATAAAAATCTCTTTAAAAAAACATATGGTTTAATTCTCTTAAAAATAAAATTAAACAGTACAATACAAAATAAACAATCTATTCGAAATAAAAAATAACAATCACGCGCATACTCAGCAAATTACATTTAACACAATACCTCTTTCACGTAAATAAAAATAAAGTTAACAACACACTTAGAGAAAATTTGCAGCGAAATAAAATGCTTTATCAAGTGTAATCCATTACTTATACGTTAGACAATAGAAGCACTTACAACGCTCAATTACACTGCAAAACTATATTAAATTCGAATAAAATCCTAACAAGCTAAACTTAGCCCAAAAAATGCGAATGTAACTGACTATCAGGCTGCGCCTTGATAATCCAATAGGCGGGTCCAGACTATAATTTGGACATCTTTGGCAGTTCAGCATACGGGTAGTCAAAAGCCAGATTCAATAACCAGTCGTAACAAGTGGTATTGGATTGCCCAGCTAACTGGGATGGGAACTGGTCAGATATGCAGTCGCTCCCTGTAAAATACTAGTTCTTAACTGTATCTGGTTAGACTGGAAGCCGACACCAACATAGAAGAATTCTAGACAGATCTACGGTCGTGAACATCATCTGCTTACATTATTCCAGTTACCGGGTAGCCTTTAATATCACTGGTTGTCAGACTTTCTTGCTTCTGACTACCCATAACGACTGCCAAAGATGTTCAAATGACTGCCGGGACCTGCCAGTTTATCGTACTTTCCAAAACACGGTTTCTCTTTATGGCAAGATGGTCACCCATTCACAGACCGACCGCGCCAAGCGTTGCTTAATTTATTGTTCAATTCATCCGCGTGGCTTTGACTTAGCCACGAGCTCTTAATTTTTTTCTAGTACCTTCATGAACAGTGGGTTTAATTCATTCAGAATACGGACAAAGTTGCGAGGAACATTCTGTACGTAATAACGTGGATTATAAGGTTACATAGCGAAGTGAATTAATGATGGTAATCTCTTACGGCGTGTTAAAACATTGTGTGGGTTTCACTGGAGGAGTTTTTTGTAACCCTACGTTGTTTATTTTTAGGGTTATTTACTTTGTAATTCTATACAAAAGATGTTTGTATTTTTTCTGAGTGTAATTAATTAACAAATCTATGTTGTTATTACTGAGTACTGTATTTGAATTTCATATTAATTGCTGGGCACTGGAAAAAGAGAGCAAATTATGAAAATATAGGAAAATTAGTTTTTTTAGCTCCATAAACAGAAGGTAAACCAACAAATAGTTGATATGTTAATAATTTAAGGAGAATGTTATAATTATAAGCTACAAAAGTTTAATAAGAATTTCACATAAGACGAAATCCTTACTAATATTATGAACATGTTCGTCTGTCGCTTTTTTTACACCAAAAATTACTAAACGGATTTTTTATAAAAATCCCCTTAGCTTCTATTGACATGGCCGTTTTCTGATTATTTTTTAAAATCTATCAAAAAATAAACCCCGGACAGAACAACTCACAAACAGGCTATTAGAAACTTTGTAACAATTTTTCACGAACCACAGTAACTCGTAATACATTATCTTGGTTTAATAGGTGTCTTTGATCATGTAACTGTAACTCCGTGCAGCGCTCAAGGCGAAGTATTGTTGCTTCCAGTTGTTTATAGAAGACTGGTTTTCGTATCAAAGCTATGTCAAAGACGAGGTAATGTTTTAAACAAGAGTTTCTAGTGTATTCAGGAGAATGGTTTTAGAATAACGGATTGCAAAATGTTTGGTTGTCTGATCACTGAGCCACAATTTTGTGGCTTTAGAATGGTTAGGCTATAGGTACTAATATTATAAAGACGAAAGATTTGTATGTTTGCTAAGAATTGGCTCAAAAAAAACTAGACCCGTTAAAAAAAATCATTCACTGTCAGGTAGCTAAACTAGCCCCGAGTAACATAAAATATAACATAAAAAAGATTTTGTCCGGGTGTGACAAGAAATTCGTCCAGGAGGCGGGTAAAGTCGCGAGAATTTAGCATATTTTTTTAGCATCTAAAGAAACTATTTCCCAGAATGGTTCAACGACTGCGCTATGAAATTACAATATGGCTTTTCATACGGCATTTCTAAGTATTTGCATTTATTTTTATCACTCTAACATCAATATAATCGGTATACCAGTTAAAGTAATAACAAGAAAAATCATAGTCACAGTTATCAAACACAAAGTTTGAATCTATATCCATATCGGTAATTGAATTCACACCGCCTAGATATCGACCGGTGCAGTGTGATGCATCTCAATTTCAAAGGCTCCTCCATCACACAACTAAATTCCAGTCGTGTCGTCTGGCGCCTCTATGAATATACAATGTAGCATGCACTTGACTATAATTTTAGTGTTGTTAGTCTATACTTCTACAAGCTGTTGTTTTGCATCCTGGTCAAATTCGAAGACGTAGCTAGATACCGAATCTCGACCCAAAAAAAAAAACATTTTACTATTGATTTGGGTCGAGAATCATTAGCATAACTACGTCCTTGAATTTGACCAGGATGCAAAACAACAGCTTGTATACTATTGTCCATGAAGTTTCTGGCGGTTCTTCTCCATGAGATCCACTTCTTTGAACCGTGCAACTAGTTTGACGTTATAATTTGACGTATAGGCCTATTTGAAATAAAAAAAAGAGTTTGAGTTTGACTAATATATATAGTATATACTTGTATATTTATACTTATCCTGATATAATAGAGAGGGAAAAAAATGTTTGTTTGTGCCCTAAAGGCTATGAAACTACTGAACTGATTTGAAGAATTATTTCATTAATGGAAGCTAGACTATCCCGAGTAACATAGGCTGTATTCTGTCCGACTACGGGCAGTAGTTCTCACAGCTAGTAAAATACATAATGGATTGTTGGATCTGCGAGATTGTTCGAAAGGATTACTGCACACAAAGGGACCAAGGAACCTCCAGAAGGAACTAAGGTGAGTTTTAATCAGTAAAAGTCTGAAACTCTCTTCACCGACGCGGGAGAGGTCATCTGATGATTTACCTTTTAAATTAAGGGGTGAAGCAAAAAAGAAACATAGTACCAGGCAATAAAATCTGTTCAATTGTCCCTTGTTATATTAATAACAAAAATCTAATTATTTTTCATAGGTGCCTATAAAATTTAAACGGGTACAACTTTTCGATATATCTACTACCAATGCCCCTTTCATTTAACATGTTTTTTTTTCATTTAACACACATTACTTAAACGTAAAAATAAATTATAGCCTGCGGACCTTTCTCATTTCAAAGTTGATTTATACGGACAAAATCTGTTATCATCGGACAAACCACCATGTTCCATTGTCATATAAATCTGCAACCCGCATTAAGGTAAGCCACAATGCTACAAGACTTTGTAGCTACAAAATTACAGTTACAGGGCTGAAGTAGTGGGGAGGCGCACTGCGGAGTGTGTTAGCTAAGGAGTTAGCTTTGCTTGAAAGCTGGGATCACAATGTTGTTAGTACATAAACGAAAACTAGTGTTTGTTGAAATTGAATGTGGTTTCTAATGCACTTATGACATGAAATGACGTTACAAGTTCACCAAAACTCATTCAGCAGAATTTTGGTGAACTTGGAACGTCATTTTAATGTTATTTCAATGTATGAAATGAAGGTAACTTCGTTTGGGCGCTCAAAAGTCGGAGAACTAAACAAAAATCTTTACTTGATTGATTTTAAGACATAACATTCACCAAGGTTCATCAGTCATCAACTTTAGATTGTCTACTTTACTCCCCACTTTTGCTTTTCGACATTCGACTCTTGACTCTCGACTCTCGATTCGACTCGACTCAACGAACGGGAACGGGAACGCTAACGGTAATGGGAACGGGGACAGGGACAGGAACGGGAACGGGAACTACTTTTTAAACGAAACTCATCAATAAAGTCCAGACTGTCTTTGATATTTTCTTTTGTTTTATACGATAACACCAGAGAGTATAATAACCATTCGCATCCATTTTGTTGGCGTGATAACTCATTATCTCTGTGTTATCTATCACTGTAGGCGTGGGATTAACTTATTCGGTCGGAATCTGACATAGAACAGATTTGTGCAAAAGTTTCACTTGTCAAAAGTTGGTCTATTCTACAGTTTTAGACACTAACTTTATGTACTTGGATATTGGATACGAAGTTGTCTTTGTTGATGTATTTTTCCGGTGTGAGTTTGGGCATCGTGCCAAATAGGTATCGAAACATTTTTGCCCTACTTACACGTGCAAAAGTAGAAAACACACTTACATTTTCCTATAGCAAAAAAAACATAATTTGTTTGTGTGCATATCATGAGCGGCAGGGAACGACAATAGGTCGGTAATGATGATCCCATCTGAAGCAACAAAATTCCGACCGGGTATCATATTTTATTCGACAGAACGTAACAGTGAAATATTTTTTTAATCGGTTCGGCTTATTGAGGCAATTTGTTATAAACATACTAACATACAAATCTTTCCTCTTTATAATATTAGTATAGATTATAGTATCCATTTTGCAAAACCGTACTACTAAATATTTAGCGATGACATAAAACCATTAATCAGAGCCGCTGATGCGCACATTATCGTTCAACTAATTAACACCGCCCTGTATGATAGCGTTCGGTCCGAGTTCATTATGTAAGCAAGAACAATAGAAATACTACTAGGCGATTACAATAACTGGGAGCAACGGTCTATTGTGAACAAAAATATGATGATTGTTGGCTATTTAGTTATTTTAAGAAAAACTAGAGTTTACGTTGTCGGCGATAATAGGCGTTAGTGACTGACTATTATTTATATTTTCAACCAACAACCAATTTTCGGTCACGGTGAATATATTTTAAGAAGATCAATCAGCGGCTCAGGACCTTTTACTTAGGTGCACTCTCTATTCCTTCAATTGCATAGTCCAATGGTGTCCCATTGGACTGACGTAACGAGCCTGACAGCTTATTGTACTTTTCCAAGCCGAGACTACAATATGTATGTAGTATTTAAAATACATGTAAAATTACAAAATCGAAATCAAAAGCATTTCTTCAAAGTCGGTTGAAAAACAGCACTTTTCGAACGTTAAATAACCGGAGATATTGCATTTAATAACGTTTCAAAAAGACACATGTGATTTTAACGTTTCCAACAGCTTTTCAAGACTATTTTCAAAGCACCTCTTATTCTTTTTAATGTAATTTCAAAGAGCAGCTCGTTTGCTGGCAAATCAACTAGTTACATGGTCCTGCGTCGTTAGAGAACTAATGTTTGCTTGCAATTTAACCGATGAATGGACACGTGAAACGGAATGCAATTGCCTCTCGATTTTACAGGCTGCGTTTGTCGCTCTATGGAGTAGTTAGTATGATTGTAGTTTTTAACCCCAGACTAATAACCCTTCGGCAGTCGGGTAAATGGGGAACCTCATATTTAGTTTAATTTTACAGGTTTTTGAATTTATTATATCCGCGCAAACCCGGAGAGTATTCATAACTATAAATAAACAAAGATAGGGTATATTAATACACGTAAACTGAAATTTATGTTCGTTTTAAATTAGTTTAGTGCCAAACATACAGTTAATATTAATGAAACACTTAGGTGAAATAAAAAGGGCTAGTTGTCTGATTAAGGTGCTTTCATAATTGAGAAAACTCTACACTAAATTAATTTTACTAAGATGTAATTATTCTATTTTCATGGTAATAATTTCACCTATAATAGATACACTTATTGAAATATTGTATTACATACAGTGCTACCTAAAGTTTATGTTTCACGTTGAGAATTTAACGACTGTCCCGAATTCACTGGTGTAGTGCAAAATGTTCGGTGATATACAACTACGTACAGACGACAGCACATCAAGTTACCACAATCTGTCAAATTTCTGCACTCGATTTTCAACCTTATCACAATGGAGGTAGGTTAACATTTGATTGGTAAAATTTGACAGATTGGTATACGTTGACCTGCTGTTGTCTGTATATTCATAAACAGTTAAACAGGACACTATTATTATCTTGTTTGTCTATACTAATATTATAAAGAGGTAAAATTGTTTGTAAATTTGTAAGTTTGTTTGTAGGGGGTAATCTCTGGAAGTAATGAACCAATTTAAAAAATTGTTTCACTGGCTGAAAGATACATTTTTCGTGAGTGCTATAGACTATATTTTATCCGGGTATGTATTTCCTACGGGACGCGAGTGAAACCGCGGGAAAACGGCTGGCTTACTAATAAAGCTGCATGTTATGGTAATTGTGTGCATGTTGTTTTATTAAATAGAACAGTTATGAATCTGCGCCCGCAGTTGCACTCGCGTCCGGAGGGACCTATTTCGCGCATCAGGATAAAAAGTAACCTTCATCTTTTCTCACACTCTGGATTATCTGTATACCAAAGTTTATTAATATTGGTTCAGAAGCCTTGCCACTACAGCGATGCCAAATTAACTCTGTCTGTCAGTCTATCTCGTATTCACGTTAAAACTATTGAGCTGATTTTAGTTAGATTTGTACACGATTAGTCTAGTAGAGCCTGATAAAGGATATAATAGGCTACTCTTTATCCATATGCAGGAAAAAAATCCTTCGTTACTTAACTAGAACCGGGAACAGGTAGTAATAACACAAACACAACACAAACTATCCATTTCTACCTCCAAATATTTGCCGACACATTCCCTAACTATTGCAATTTAACTTGCATAAATCAATACAGTTAACTTGGAGAACCGAGTTCAGCTGACTACATACTAAGTTACAAGTTACTCGCGTCTGCGTCGAACAAAAACTTAAGCTAGCGTTTTACTTAGTTCTAACTTACCATGTTTCTGATGACATGGCGAATGTGTCAAATAAGTTATGTTTAAGTATAGCGAGTAAGTTATTCTGTTAGTTTGTTTCGTGGTAATATATTAAGGTAATACGTAGGTAGAATGAAGTTTGGAGGTTTATTTCATTTTGGGACTTAGGTATGTACTTTGATATTAAGTCATTATGAGATGAGGCGTAAAGCGATGTAGATGTTTTGCGAATTATGCACTATGCGATTAAGACATTTTGCAATTTAGACTACCTTTAGCGTCGTCAATTTACGACCTAGCCATTCTGATACCAACCCCAGTTTTTAAATAAATAAAGCTTTATTATATTTTCAAATATTTGGAATCAGTATTTAAAAGAATATATATAAGCCTGATTAAAATACTGAATTTAACTTCAATTTAATTGCCATAACAGAATAAACGAATAACTGAAAGTAACTAGCACAAATAAAAACAATAACAACATAAAACGAAATTCAAAAAGCATTCGAAAACAATATCATAAACACATTTAAAAACAAACGAGTTTTTATATAACATGTAAATGAAAAATAAATTCAGGTATAAAACTTTTTTCGAATTCAGACCAAAAAACAATATGACGCTTGAATGCATTCTTGAAGTTTAGGGTCTTTATACAGTGCGACACAAAAGAGCCCTTGATAGTCGGGCATTGCATCGTGTATTCAGCAAATTATGTTTAAGAAAGCATGTGTATGTTATCATTAAATAAAAAAAAAATCGCCATACGGAAACTAATCTACATATACTAACATTATAAAGCTGAACTGTTAGTTAGAATAGGCTAATCTCAGCAACTACATAACTAATTTGAATAATTATTTCAGTGTTAGATAGTTCATTTATCGAAAAAGGACTTTTGCTACTTTTTATCCGGGTGTGCTGAGTAGGTCTCACGGAATGAGTGTGAAGCTAATACTACTTAAGCTAGTAGACCATATTTTAATCATTTTTTTAGCGTTAAACATGGTAAGTTGCAAATCCAAAAAAGTTCTAAAACTCATTAATTATGTTTCAGTCAAAAGTTTTAGTGTACAACTGTCCTAAGACTTAATGGAAATTCCAACTTTCATACGCTTTGTTTCACCAGTTATGCTAACATTGTTCGTAGTTTTCGAATGTAAAAATGTTGACCTCACTACAAGGATAAAGCGGTAATTCTGTAGTAAGCTAATATGAATTTATTGTTACGTAGAAATGTTTGTTGTACAACTACATATTTTATATTTGCTTTAGTTTGTTGCTTGTAGTTTTTTGTTCTTTTGTTTTAACAGACTGCTGAACTGAACAGGTTTTATTATTACACTGCTGGATTAATAATAATGGCGTCCTAGCCGATTGTCAGCTGTTTTCATAATTATTAAAGTGCACAATTTGTGCACACCCTATTTCTGCTCTATTAATACCTATTTGATGTAGCAGGCCTAACAAATATTATATTAATTTACTTTTTAATATTACTAGTGCTTTTACAAGCATCCCATGGGAGCTTTTTCATGCACCCGGATAAAAAATATGCTATAGCCTTCCCATGCTTTCCCAGCTAAGTGGGCTATCTAACACTAAAACATATTAGAAAAATCAAATGTATTTATTTGAACATTTTCAAACACACCAAACACTTAAAACTTGCAATGACGTAAATCAAGAATTCTCACAACTGTCAGAGAAAAATGCAAGATATCCAACAAAATAATATCTACACGTCACCACAGTCTGAAGAGTCCCTCCCACACACAGTGCGTCATTCCTTCGATTATGATGCGTTATTGAAAAGCCTGCGTCACGATTCGCGGTAGACAGTTCGTTGTAAGATGTTCTGAAGAAAATCACTTACCCAGCCATTCCTAATATTCTATCTATGTCTTGGTATGCTGGCTAATGATGTATGGGGCTAACGTCGAAATTCTATCTCTATTAGGCAAATCTAGAGATAGATAGATAATTAAATTTGCGGAATTCAATAATCTATCTATCTCTAAATTAGTAACGGCCGTTCCAAATAACCTATCTACCTTTGGATTTGCTTACTAGAGATAAGAATTTGACATTACTTGTATGGGGCTAGTGTCAAAATTCTTTCTCTGGTAATCAAATCCAGAGATAGATGGATTATTGAATTCCGCAATTAGCCTGTACTTAGATAAGCGAGTTCTAAAATCTTAGTTATCATTACCAGTTACTCACTTTCAATCTTTAAACATGCTTTGAAGATATTTTCTTAATTGAAACTTGCACCTAATTTTTTTTAAGACCACATTCATTTTTCATTTTAATAACAAAAATAATCTTCAAACTAATCTATTTTAGACTTTTGACAGCTTTCTAGATGAGTAAACAATTATGTAGCGTGGGTACATATTACATACCTACATATAATTTTAAGAGTGTTATTTTAAAACTAGCTTACTTACTAGCTTCCAGCGGCTTTCGCCCGCTTCTCAAGGGAACTATTTCCCGTACCCGGATAAAAACCCGTAGCCTATATGTTATTCTGATATATAAGCTATATGTCTGCCAAGTTTCATCAAAATCCGTCAAGTGGATCCTGAGATTAGCGTGTGCAAACAGACAAACATTCACAAACAGACAATTTTTTTTTCGAATTCTTACTCTTTTTTCATTTCTTAATAACCCTACATATTTTGTTTTGTAAAAATATTTAATGTACAGACACGATCTTTTTACTGTTTTATTATTATATAGTTAGTATAGATAGATAATTGTATAAGTATAATATCAAAAATCATTGACCATTACATTCTTTAGCTTGATAGAATACCAAAACATTCCAGTAGGTAATCCGTCTTAATAACAGCCTATTATGTTCGTAATAAATGCTTGAATGGGTTCACAACAAACTTATTCTATTGTACTAAAAATGAGTTAACAGCTTACTAAGCCTTTTATCGCTGGTGGGGTAAAGAGGTAATTTTGTTTTAAAGGCGCCAACCGTGGAAAAGTTTTTAAATATCGAATATTTTGTTTTTTTCAGGTGTGTGGAACTTTTTATATCCAAGGAATATATGAAGGTTGCATCTAAAAAAAATAAGTCCAAGGGCCAGTTACAGAGGTTCCAGATAAAGTTCTAGATAACTATCTGACAGATCATACCATGGAAAAAAAAGTAAAAATTAAAAACGTTTTTGCGGCGTTATCTGTTAGATAATGTTACAACTTTATCTTGAACCTTGACCTAAGAATCATTATTTATCCAATTATTATTCTATGGATATACCATTTTTATCGTAAGAAAAAATACTCCGTCGATTTATTTGCGGCCATTTAACCTAAATAAACAAACACAATACTTCCTGCAAACAAATAATACTAAAAATATCCTGTTACGCAAAACCAGCATGACATATGACGTCACAAGATACGACAGATATGACAAATATTTATACGCCATTTAAGGGTTAACACGTCGCTGGAGGGTTGTCATAACTCGAGTAAAAATAACGACTGAAAGGGATTGGGGATTTAATTGAGTCCTTAGAATACCTGCACACTGCAGACTTTAAATCGGCCGATAGTTTGCTCATACATTAGTATGAAGATGAATGAGTATACACATTACAATGATCAGGTATTTTGCTTGAATATCTCATGGTTAACTGCGGAAATCAATATTTTGTCTATCTCTGGATTTGCTTACTAGTGATAGAATTTTGACATTAGCCCCATACAAGTAATGTCAAATTCTTATCTCTGGTAAGCAAATCCAGAGTTAGATAGGCTATTGGGAACGGCCGTAAGTCAAAGCCGCGCGGATCGATCGATCATAAAACGCTCGGCGCGGTCGGTCCGTGAATGGCTGACCATCTTGCCATAATGAGTTCTTCCGTGTATCGGAAGGCACGATAAACTGGTGGAACCCGACTATCATTTGACCATCTTTGGCAGTCGTTATGGGTAGTCAGTAGTCAGAAAGTCTGACAACCAGTCTTATTAACGGGTATCAGGTTGCCCGGGTAACTGGGTTGTGGAGGTCAGATAGTCGCTCCATGTAAAAAACTGGTTCTTAGCTGGACCCGGTAAGACTGGAAGCCCACCCCAATATAGTTGGTAAAAGGCTAGGCAGATGATGACCAACAGTTGACCGACTATTTAGTCTGCAGTGTGCGATACGCTTAGAATTTAACGATGCTTGGTGCCCTTTGTTATACTGGACACGCTTGACCCTTTAGGTTTCCATTAAATTGAAAGTGTTTAATATAAATCTGGGGTGTTAAGGGTTGTTGGTGCTATTGTGTTAGGACAAGGTCGGGGTAATTGTTTCATTGTTTGTGTATAAATAGTTACGTTTCTTGAAAATGAATAGTGACGTTTCTTTTGGCAATTAGCTTCCAATTGATTAATCAAATCGTTCAAAGAAAGAGATACAATTTCCTTGTTTATGCATAAGGTTATCTATACTAATATAACAAAGAGGGCACAATTTTTTTGGATCTACTTAAAAGTCTCTGAAACTAATGAATCGATTTGAAAAAATATTGTGTAGCCAGGCTCTCACCGAGTAACATAGGCAGTATATTTTATCCGGGTACGGGAAAAGGATCCCTCGGGATGCGGGTGAAACCGCTAGTATTGAATATAATTTCATTGTATAAAACAATCACGCAATTATTAACAGATTCTTTGTGGATGAAACAAATAATACCTATATTTATCATTTTTTGTTTCCAGCCAAACCTTTTCACAAAAGATTTCAGGCAGCAATTCCTTAAATACCTACCTAGACAGACAGACAATGATAAGTACTAGAACATAAGGAAGGCGACAGCGCATGAATACAAATCATACTCATTAGTTTATGCTGAAGTAAATAGAGAGAATTTGTTGTAGGAACTCTAATAGAATAGTATCATAAATATAACCTTGTATACAAGTACAGACAACAGCAGGTCACGGTACCCGAATCTGTCAAATTTTTCAATCAAACATTAACCTACCACTATTGCGATAAGGTTGAAAATCTATTGCAGAAATTTGACAGATTATGGTAACTTGATGTGCTGTCGTCTGTACAAGTGATTTGGAAGTAAGTGAAAATTTACAAAGAAAATTAAAGTTATACATCATAATATCAATGGATTTTAAAATGATTTATTCAAAAACAAGAGTACGTGAAAAATTAAATAATTCGTGAATTGTATATTGCAAATGAATCCATTCAAATTATTACATTATTCCGATTCATATATCTAAAGGGAAGTATTTTTAAATTACAACATTTTATTTATACGTATTTCTCTTTGATTGCATTTCTTTCATTTATAAAAAAAAAATAAACATTGACGAAACCTTATCCAAAATATTCAAAAAAATATTTTATTTTTAAAGCTTTACCAAACTCCATCTGATCCCAAAACACTTAAGATCCTGTATAAATTAGATTTGGTACGGTAATAGCAAAATGATTTGTTTAGGCAAGCCTACAAAATAACATGACCCTCTTAATGTTAACTAAATCAATTTAACTACATCGATTCCGGTCCTCAGTTAACCGTTAAGTATCAAAACGTAGTTTAAATGGGATATTTAAATTTAGAACGTTTGTTTTGTAAACCGCGTCTGTTGATTTTAACGATGCAATCGTAAACAAAGGTTAAGTTTAGAACCACTGTTCTTGAAGATGTTCTCAAATAACAATATATATGTATGTGACATGCAATATCATCACTCATTACCAAACTTTTATGATAAATTATCAATTTTCCGTAAACAATTGAAAATCGATGCGTTTTATCTTATCACTTAACGTGGCACTTTTCGCGCCTGTTTCAATAAGATAACGTAAAGTTAGCTAAAATAATGCTGATTTCCAAAATATTTCTAAATCGACTTACCAAACAAACAAATTAAAGAATTAGCTTGTTAGCTATTTCAATCCGCTTTTCTCCCGATTCCACTCTTCCATAACACTTATTCAATTCTCATCAAAAACACTGCTATTGAAAATAATTACTTTGAAAAAAATACAGGCACAAAAGAAAATTCAAGAATCAAACGTCTCATCATCAAGCAAAAAGTTTACAACTCACTTTCAGGAAAAAAAAAATCGTATTTCAAAATTCACCTTTAGATAACTAACGTCAAATGGAACTGTCTAAACATTTTTGAATTAAGAGTTTTACAGCGTCATTTTTGTTGTGAAAACTGCGATGTATTTTTGTTTTCGTGACGTCACGAGACGGGATGGGTTACGTGTTCTCTGCGCGGGTCCCGCGGCAATACTGAAGTCTGAAAGCTTCGCTCCCAGGGATACATATCAATATACTTACGTATGTGTAAGCTTAGCAGACTTTTTTTAAACTATTTCAGCTTTTTCCAGCGTGAAATCAATTGAGAATTTGAATTGGAAAAGTTGTTAATTAAATCGTTGCTGAAATGTGAAAAGCTTTGACTATTTTTCAGTACTGTACTGTGCTGTAAATTTTTTTTATCAATGGCCCGTTTGTGTATGGGGAGTATTTGAACGGTTTGGAAGCTTTTTTCTGCCTCTATAGCTATTGAATTTTTGAGTGTTTGCTCAAATTAAATTAAGCTCGCAGTTTGTTTTAGTTTTGCGGTTTCAAAATACAGATCGCCTTTTTTGCTTTTATGGGAATTTGTGCTTTTTATACGCGAGGTTTTAGTTGTAGGTGCATCCGCGTGCAAGGAGTACTTAATTCTTGTTTTATGTTTT
Organism: Heliothis virescens; assembly: GCA_002382865.2. NCBI lineage: Eukaryota > Metazoa > Arthropoda > Insecta > Lepidoptera > Noctuidae > Heliothis > Heliothis virescens. The sequence continues at coordinate 14,956,015 of NWSH02000517.1, forward strand.
CTAATTATTATAGGCAATTATTAAAAAAGTTGTTTTACGTTGTCAACTTATTTTAGCTCCAAAATCATGTTACCAAATTGTTAGACTATAAAATTGGAATATCTATAAGAAAGCTGACCAAATCAGATTATCAGTATAATTTGAACAGAAATAGCGTAACAATTACGTACATCAATCATTTATTATAGCTCTTCTACAAGACGTTCTTCATTTAATCTAAATTTAATGTGGCTTAATATAATTATGTGCAAGTTTCACGCAATTCTTGAATTTGGAGATGAAGCCCACAATACAGATACATTTAGAAGGTTAGCTAATCATCCGACCTTACATTACCTGCACAAATATAAATGACTAGCTTCTGCCAGCGGTTTCACCTGCTTTTTCGTGGGAACTACTGCGCGCACCCGGGTGAAAAGTAGCCTATACCCTTCCTCGATAAATGGGCTATCTAACACTGAAAGAATTTTTCAAATCAGAGCAGTAGTTCCTGAGATTAGCGCGTTCAAACAAACAAACTCTTCAGCTTTATAATATTAGTATAGATTTCACTCTAGCAACTTTTTGTGCGGCAACGCTGGGATCGGTGATATTGTGTGTAAAATCAATTGATAGTTACGGCTACTTAAGATGATATCTAAAGCTACGGGATAGTGGTTTTGCCCTACTGATTGTGTCAAATGACATAATCAAGGGAACCAATTTTATACGCGTGACAAATCCGCTAGTGCAAAAGTAAAAATATAAGTAACTAGCCGTTTTCCCGCGGTTTCACTCGCATCCCGTGGGAATTACTGCCCGTAACCGGATAAAATAGATATAGCCTATGTTACTGGTGGATAATGTAGCTTTCGAATGGTAAAAGAATTTTTAAAATCGGTCCAGTAGTTTTTGAGCCTATTCATTAAAACCAAACAAACAAAGTTTTCCTCGTTATAATATTAGTATAGATGTAATCATCGATAGCAAATAGTTTTGTGTTGACTTTCTACAACATTGCATACTTAGTTATAAAACAGTATTTAGCTCATGTGTCAGCTATACTCTACAAAAAGTGATTTAGAGGCCAATTTTTCAATATTAGTTAACTTCCATCTGAGGAATAAATATAGTGGTTTGACATATTTTCTATACAAAAGCTGTCAAAATGTCGAACACATTTTTCAGACAGTTAGTTTGGCGATTTAAAAATTGACCCTAAATAAAAGATGTACAGGTTTCAGATAACTTTCTGATAGTGTCATAGAAATATTTTTAATTTTCTTTACTTTTTGATAGCATAATCTATCAGACAGCTGTCTAAAATATTATTTGGAGCCTCTGGAAGTATACTGTACCTTCTGATATACCTGTATCATGACACAAAACTGATTAGATCGTTTAGATTTTCGATGAGATGAGATAAGGTTCTCTTGATAAAGTTAAACGAATTGTTTCGCGCCATTTACCTCTTAATTGAACTCGTGTGTTAGTTTCATAGAACTAATTTAGTGAATAGTTTGGTTTCACGAGTTTTGTTACAGTGTGAGAACATGATTTTGGTTTATTAGTTTTAAGTGTAGTATATATAGCAACTTCATATTATTACATACTAATAATACGAAGCTGACGAGTTTGTTTGTTTGAACGCGCTAATCTCAGAAACTAATTGAGAAATTCTTTCAGTGTTTGCAACTTAATTTACTAGCTTATCCAAATAAACCGTTAGTGGTCCATGACGCACACTTGGTCATATCTATTATTATAATGCAAAAGTAACCTCGTCTGTCGCGCTTTCATGCTAAAACTACTGAATCGATTTAAATAAAATTTGGTACACAGGTAGTCTATAGCTTGAAAAGTACATGTGTCTTTTAACCGGGAGCGGGAAGTTGTAGTAGGACATGGGTGGAAGCACGGGGAAGAGCAAATTTTTTTATATATAGACACGCAAAATAGCTCCCTCAAAATGTGAGTAAAACGATGTAAAACTTCTAGTAATAAATAGAAACAGCAATTTTTTCAAACTGTTATACATTTCCAAGTAGAAAACTTGAACCATAACATCACCATACATTACAAGTTAATGTAAAAATGTAAGTAACTGCGTCGTTACTTGACATTAACTTTGGTTTAGTGCCAAACTTAACTGAGACATTGCACAGTTAAATGGTGTATGACAAGAGAACGAAGCTGCCAAATGTATTGTTTTGAGTTGCGTAAGCTTGTTCTGTGAATAAAGGCTTTTAAAAATTGTGTAGCAACTGAAGGCCAATAACAATCATTAGTTAACTTCTATCTCAGAAAAAAATATAAAGCTTTTACATATTTTCTTTACAAAAGCTGTCAAAACGTCAAGCCGATAAAACTATAGATAAAATTATAGCGACTGAAAAGTCAGCCCTAAGTATAATATTTTAGTCATTTTAGATGTATACTCGTGTTGACTTTTCAAAATTTTGTCAAAGTAGAAAAAAAAACAAGGACTTATGAAAATTAAGTTATTTTGACGACTCGAATGGAAATATAAATAAAAACAAATCGAGGATCACTGAAGTTTTATCAAAAACTCACAATGGATTAAAAAGTTGTCATTCCAATTCCTATAATGTAAAATAGGTTAACCTACTTAATATTTTGTGCTACGAAATATCAGCCTTATCAATTTCAATCGCCAGCGACGCTACGCCGTAGCCTCGTAGCGCTATCTACAAACTTGTCGTCCGCAAGTCCAAACTAATAGATTTCGTAGCATTCTTTGTGTCATAATTTTAATAAAAATGGAAATAGAACATATTAAAATAAGAGAAAAAGTTTTATGTCCGAAACGTTTCCGAAATAAGGAAATTGGTTTTAAAATCTTGTCTGGAAGATGGGTAGGTTCAAATTATTCATTCGTGCACTTAAGATTCAAAATTGATTAAATGAAGCAATTTCCTTAAAATTAATACTAAATCTTTTTAGCAAGTGCTCCTTCCAAAGTGTTTTGATAACATCAATAGAATATTTTAAATAACAAGATTACTGACTTAATACACTTTTGAACTACTTTTTATAAGGTCATTGTCCTTTGTCTGTAAGGGTTCACAAAAGGTTCGATGTGTCTAAAGATAAATAAATTTCAATAAGCCGTATCTTCACAAATCAGGCTGATACTAAGGCCTGATTATATTTTATAACTATAAATTCGTCACACAAGACGCTTTGTCAGCACTTTGTATTATCTTGAAACTTAGATTATTAAAAAAACTGGAATCGACACAAGGACCAATCTCAATGCGAAAAAGTTTACGAATTTACGCGACTGTGAGCAACGCAACAAATATGTCTCATGCTGTCATTTTCAATCACATCATTACGCTCGCACACGATAAAATTGTCAAACGCACATATTCATAGTTATGATAATAAAGTTGCATTTGGCAAACGAGTTGTCGATTGCAACTGCCGACCTCACATGCAGCGACTGCCTGCAATCGGTCGATATCTGAGAGCGACTGCAAGCGCTGCTGCCGCTTCGATCCAAAACGATTTTATGTAAATACCACATCAAGTTACCAGAATCTGTCAAATTTCTTCATTGGATTTTCAACCTTATCGCAATGGAGGTAGGTTAATGTTTGACTGGTAAAATTTGACAGATTTAGATACCGTGACCTGCTGTTGTCTGTACATACAAACCAGTAGTTTGTTATGGCAGCTAGTGTTCAAAACGTGCCTAAACGAGTGGTCACCTAGGTCAGAAGAGTGGAAAATAATAGCGGTTCCAACTGGTTCAATGTTCTAAGATCTGAAACGACCTTCGTAAGTCAATGACCGATTAGTGGCTTTTAATGTCTGCGTGAAAGAAACTTATCGGGAGGATCACTTTATTTGATGTCTTTGAACACTACAATAGCTTGCAAAAAATCTGGGCAAAGCTTGATTCTCATCGGTTACTAAAAATAAAAATATTCTTCACCAATTGTTACTAGATAATATTATAACTCTGTCTGTCTTTGTATCGCAAGAAAATATTGAATTTTAAGGTTAATGGTGGCATCCAGTTCAATTTTTATTGGCCACGGTGGTTTTTCTCTCTGGGCACAGCACCCAGCCGCACAGGACAGGACATATTATTGTGCACAAGCATTTGCGCAGACACAGGTGCACTCTCTATTTCCTCACTCTCATAACCCTATGGGACGGCAATCCGACATGACTAAAGAGATCATAAAATTCGATTACAAGGTGAAACGCCAGTTTAAGAGGTTCCAGATAAAGTCCTAGATAGCTATCTGACAGATGATGACATAGAATTGTTTTTTATTTTTTCCCGACTAGGGCGAAGCGAAAAGGAGGGTTATGATAACTACTTTTCTATCAAGTCATCTAGAATTGTACCTGGAACAACTGACACAGGCCTTTTTTTATCGATGGGAAATCATCAGTATGACCTCTCCCGCTGTGGGTGACAGCGAGAGGGAGTGTCAGACTTCTACTGACTAAAACCCACCGTGTTCCTTCGGGAGCCCTTTGTGTGCCAGGGACAAGGTAACTCTTTCGAACAACCCGCAGCCCCGTCGGGCTCTGGCACTAGTGGGCCCCGCAGGGGAACTGAAACAGGCCTTGGATCTAATAAACAGCATTGAAAAAAAATGTTCCAACTATAAAGTTCAAAAACAACGAGCACGGAGGCGCAGGCGGCGCGTAACTAAACACGATCACTATTGTTCTACATAGTCGTTGTATAGCATTGTTTCATAGCACAGAGTTCGCGGGAAACTCTATGAACTACATCTATAGACAATAACAGGTACGCTGTTTGTTACCCCTGAAAGTTGGTGCCGGAATTCCGTAAAGCAAAATGGCAATGTTGCCTTTTTAAAAGAAGGTTTTGATGTGCTTCTTTATTCTTTTTTTATATGTACTTATGGTCTTTACATCCGCAACAGACACCAGAAACAGATTTTTAACTCAGGTTAGTGAAAAACAGTTTTCCTATGGGCGCTAACTTTTATCCCATTATCGAATTTGACAGATATTTTTTTCTTTTTTTGACATTTTAAAAAATATGCACTTTACTTAATAACTTAATGGTTTAGTTAGATACTAACTACTTTTTGGCAATAACTGATAAATTTTTGTATCTTATTCACAAGACACCAGACGAACCCATAAGCAGCTCCTACGTTACAAGTATAAAAACATAAAGTATGCGATAGGGAAAACTTCAATAGCATTTTACGACAAAGAACGTGAGAATATAAAGAGTTCTTTATACCATTAGTAGGAGCGTCTTATTTATGAGAACGATAACAAACACACACCAACGCTTCTACAATTTATATGGCGAAGAAATATCGTATTGTTCCTTTGTGAATTCCTTTAAGTTTACTGTCTATTGGGAGTCAATGTTTATTGGTATTATTTTATGGAAGAAGAATATAAAATTGTTCCACGGTATGTATGATTAGCAGACATTTGAGATGCTGATTTGTTTTATTGTCCTCATTGTAGGTAAGTATATTTGGAAAATACGTTTGAAATCATCAAACTATTTTATTTTGCTTTGATTTTTGCTGCCTTTTCACGTCTCTTTCAACCTCCTGACAGCTTTATTGGTTGGTTATTGTGACGAGACGTTATGGTGTAATTCCACCAAAATTTGTTGACATTGAAAGAAATGTGCGCACACAATTGTTAGGCCAGAAGAAACATTTTCAATGGAATACATTGTCATCATATTATGGATCAGGGCTACTTTCATGGTAGCTAATTTATTAAATTAGTAAACTAATTATATAAAATAAATAATTGTTAATTTTTATAACAACCAGTTACATCGTACAATAATGACAAATTAAAACTAATTTATAGTTAACAATAAAAACTTACATTTATCTAAAATAATGTTTCTGACGTGCAATAATATTGTGGTAGAATAATTTCAAAAGCATTATGTTTTGAACTAATGACATCAACATAAACTCTAAAATGCTAATTATTAATTAAATAAATGTTTCATTCGTAATTACTAGCCCTGTTAACATTATAATAAATCACTTTAATACACTAATTAACAAAATTGGTTTGTGCAATTTCGATCATCGTATTATCTCATTAAAATGTTATACTAGAATAGATTTTCAAGTTGTGAAACTATTGCATAAAATTCTGGTATTAAATACTTTATGTGAGCGAAAGCTAAAATATTGTTCAATCATCAAATGGGTCTTCCAGCTAAAAGCTCAAAATTTAGAGCTGCATCAGGCTTTACCAACTGAACCTTGTTCATATTCCGTCCTTTATACGCCAGGGCCGCGGTACCTTTTTCAGAAGCTGGGAAACCATTGCCTCTTTTATTCATTTTCATTTCTCAATTATTGTAATAATACAATAATTTCAGCTATGGTCCACAGGTAATAAATTGTATCTGTCAAGTGAGCGACACTGTGGACCATAGACTATATATTTTTAGTGTTTAGTTCTGTTAGTTTTAAGTTTAGTATTAATTTTTCATCACGTTTTTTTTTTATTTGCTTTTTTTTTGTGTTTATTACGTGTGTGTGCGATTGCGCAAAAATAAATTATTTTTCTTTCTTTCTTCTTTTCTTTCTTTCTTTTTTTTCAATATGGACAAATTGCCTACACTGTTTGCATAGGTATAGGTACTCATATGCTTTGAATAGCCAAGCATCGTCGTCACAGTCTAAAAACGTTAACTGCTGGACATAGGCCTTCCTCAAGCTGATAGGATTTACCAATACTTGGCGCACTGGGCATGCGTGTTAAGGCCCGTTACCATATTGCGATTTTATTGCCCGTTGCTTGCCATTTTATTGCAGGAATATTTGACACGTGACCATTAACCTATTGCACGAATACGTTTACGCAGTGCAAGTAGCATCATGCTGCAATAAAATAGCAAGCAACGGGCAATGAAATCGCAATGTGTAAACGGGCATTTAGTGAGCGCAGTGCGGGTTATTTTTTTAGCTTCAACGATCCAAGCATGCATAGAATAAAATGAAATCAAGAACTTAAGAATATCATAAAGCAACTAAAAAACCGGCCAAGTGCGAGTTGGACTCGCGCACGAAGGGTTCCGTCCGATTATTTGCGGTTTCACACGTTTATTGTATTTTTTTTTTTAATTTTAGTATTTGTTGTTATAGCGGCAACGGAAATACATCATTTGTGAAAATTTCAGCTTTCTAGCTATCATGGTTAATAAGATACAGCGTGGAGACAGACAAACAGACAACGAAGTCATAGTAATAGGGTCCCGTTTTACCCTTTGGGTACGGAACCCTAAAAAGAGAGCAAGAATCGGTGCGCGCCATCGCATTTTAAATTCAAAGCTGCATAAAACAACATTTAAAAAATTGCTAATTAAATATTCGCTTCATTGATCAAACAACCTGCTAACAGGATATTCTAATTAAAGGAAAAAATACGAGAAAATGGTTTCAGATTGCAAAGGAAAAATGGAATAAAAACTCCTTCAATTAACATCGTACCCTACAGTGTCGTCAGGTTCATAAAACAAAAAAGTCGTATGTTCCAGTTGTTTGTCATTCAGATACGTTACTTATGTAAATGTTATGTAAATAGCTTGGTAAGGTTAATAAATGCACTGTTTTCAGAGAAAATTATAATTAGAGATCACAGATACGACAGATTGAAGGGATTATAGGAAAAAACATAGTTCTGTTTAAAAACTACATTTCTCTTACGTCTTAGCTATATACATATTATGCTTCACTTGCCACAGGCAGTGCAGATCAGTAATTCAGTATAGTTACAATACGATGGCAAAAAACTTTTACCACACAAACATATTATATAAAACCAAAGGAAAATAAATGTTTAAAAATAATACTTAAATTAAGAATATTTACGGCCAGTTACACAGGTTACAGATAAGTTCTAGATAGCTATATAACTATAATAAAGTTGACAAAATTAAAAACATTTCTACGGCATCATCTGTTAGATAGCTATCTAGAACTTTAGTTAGAACCTCTGAAACTGGGGCTTAAAAACAGAATACCAATTTGCGTTTACAACTTGAGCTAAAAATCCTATAAGAAGCTTTACAGGCTGACGTCATCAACCCTCAACAGCAACTGCACTTTTGCAAGACCCTACTCAACCCTCCTCCATATCTCGGTGCCCACACAATATATTTACATAAGCAAAGCGCAGCTCGCAGGTTGGAGCAATTTCTCGCTCGATAGGACATCCGCATCCCGTGTACAGACGACAGCACATCAAGTTACCACAGTCTGTCAAATTTCTGCAATACATTTTCAATCTTATCTCAATAGAGGTAGGTTAATATTTGACTGGTAAAATTTTCCAGATTCGGGTACCGTGACCTGCTGTTGTCTGTACATTGCGGCTGCTAATCCTCAACGTCCGTGCCGCGGTATCTGACCTCAATTTTATGGTGATGGTACTATAACTTGGTGAATATAACATATACTATGTTATATTGTGTGTACAAAAATAAATAATTATACTAATCCCCCCCAGTATTTGTTTTTGTGTCTACCGTGTATGTGTTTTACGAACTAACTCTGCGGATCAAACCATCGTTTTTATGTGACATTGAAAAAATGAACAGACTGACGGATCTATCAAAAAATATTTGTAATGTTACAGCACTTACACACCAGCTGATTTTACGCTCGGATTTTACGCGTGACATATTTCGAATGCCAAAAATCTATCACTTTGTCAATTATTTGCGAACACACACTAGCAATCCATGCAGAAAAACTATCCCTACTAATATCATAAATGCGAAAGTAATTCTTCTGTGTGTCTGTTACGCTTTCACGCCTAAACCAGTGAGCCGATTTTGATGAAATTTGTTACAGAGATAGAATAGACCCTGAGGAACAACATAGGCTGGCAGAAGCTAGTAATCATATAATATTAGTCTAAGTTTTGGTAGCACGGGTAGCACCCATTGTACACTTGTAAAACCCTTAAAAGCAGGTCAAAATAGAGAAAATAAAGAGACTAGTACACTTCACAGCTACGCTATAGATATCCGGGAGCACGCGTCATTTGGTGATCCTCTCGCTTGCTTAACACGTCACAACTTTTTTCCTCTGAAGTTTTCCTTGTTGACGCTTCAGTTAACTTTCTTGGCTTGAGTGTCTTTTTATGTACGTGTATATAACATTCCCATTGAATTCAGAGACTATCCCCGGAACAATTTACGGCCATTCCCAGTTCTATATGTCTATCTGTTGATTTGGTTGCTAGAGGTAGGAATTTGATATCTATACTAATATAATAAAGCTGAACTGTTTGTTTGTTTGTTTTAACGCGCTAATCTCAGGAACTACTGGTCCGATTTGAAAAATTCTTTCAGTGTTAGATAGCTATTTATCAAGGAAGGCTATAGGCTACTTCTTATCTGGGTGCGCCAAGTAGTTCCCTCGGTATGCTGATAGATAGATAGATAGATAAAGCATTTATTCAGCACAAACAGACACAAAGAAATTGATAACAAAAAAACAAAAAAAAAACCAGCCAAGTGCAAGTTGGACTCGCGCGCGAAGGGTTCCGTACCAAGCTGTAGTTCCACGCTTGAGTAACAGATGGCGTTGTATTCAAATTGCACTGTCTTTATAATTTATTGTATGGGGACCCCCCTTAATATATAACTTTTTTTAATTTTTATTATTTTGTATTTGTTGTTATAGCGGCAACGAAAATACATCATTTGTGAAAATTTCAGCTTTCTAGCTATCACGGTTAATGAGATACAGCGTACAGACAGACAGACAGACAGACAGACAGACAGACAGACAGACAGACAGACAGACAGACAGACAGACAGACAGACAGACAACGAAGTCTTAGTAATAGGGTTCCGTTTTTACCCTTTGGGTACGGAACCCTAAAAACAAGTGGATACACATTATAAAGAAAAAGGAAAAATATAAAATAAAAGTAACGGCGCGGTGCAGTGTGTTCAGTTTGCACCGAATGGGAGTCCAGCTCAGCATGTGTCAGGTGGAATACCTGACGCTGGTATTCTGCTGGATCCCTACAATGACGTACGGACGTCGTGTAGACCGAACAGTTATGTAATAGGTATAATTAAGGCGTCATCATTAGTGCTCCGTGCTGTGTGTAGTTAAAATAAGGTAAGTGTTAATGAATAAGTGTTATATGTTCTATATGTGTTGTGTTTAAATGTGTGGTGATTAATAATGTGTAAATAAAGTATTAATATACAAGCTTAAACATATATTTTGTTTTTTTTTCTTTCAGACCCCAGACTGCAAGTACTTAACCCAGAATTCGGCAATGAAGCACTAACACGGCAGGCCTCCTATCGCTATATTATGGAAAAACCGTTACTTATATGAGGCTAATGTCAGAATGTAATCTTTAGTAGGCATATCCAGAGATAGATAGATTATTGAAGTCCACAGTTTGCATAGACCGATGTTGCTCACATTTTTTTAATCAGTTAATTTGCAAAGAAATATTCTATGATTAAACATTGTATATAATATGTATTTAGTCTTTTCATCTCATATCTGAATTGCTTATTCAAATGCTGAAATAACCACAACCGTTAGAATAAACCAATAAGTAAACAACTTCTTAAGCATAGAACACAAATGATGCTTAGCTATTTCTGATGTAAATAAAGAATACATACAAGCACTTTACGTATTAATTGCAATCTCTAGCAGAGACACAGCAGAGATAACATAGTTGCGAGATTGCAATCGTTTTTAAACACTGTTAGATAGCTCGTTAATTGCATAGGGATACAGAAATAAAAAAAATAAATAAAAAAAAAAATAATAAAACTTTATTGATCCAAAGTTACATTTTGAAATCAAGTAACACAAAAGTAGTATAGGTAAGAGTTCACTGTAACTATTTTCTAGGAAACATTTTTGTCAGTTCTGTGGTCCCCAAACTAGGCACTGCCTGTATCTTGGGGACCTGGGTTGTAATAATAACATTGAGGTTCTTACATGCTAAGTTTAACTATTAGGTCAGTTAATTATATTTTAGTGTGTACATGGTGGACAATTAGGGGTAAATAAAATCAACATTATCGGATATAAAATAAAATGAGATCAAAAATTAAAACATAAATTGCATCTTCTTGCAAATCAATTAATGTCTCTCTTTGGACAGTTAAGAAGATAAATGAGATCAAAAACTAAGAAGATAAGTTTGCATTTTTCAAATAAAGCATCTCTCTGGACAATTAAGAGAGGAAAAAATAATAATGTTAATGAGGTGTGTGTTTCTGTGTGTGTAGTTTTTGTGTGAGTTGTCTGTAGTGTGTGATGGTTGGAGTTTTTGTATGTGTAGTGGAGAATTATTTGTGTGAGTTGTGTGCTGTGTGTGTTGTAGTATGGAGTGTGTGTGGTAATTGTGTGATTAGTGAGTTTTGTGTGATGTTTTTATAATAGTAAATCTGTGGGTTTTGGTAACGAGAATTATTAGTGTGAGCTTTGAGTTATGTGATAGTTGGTTGTTTATATGGGTGTTAAGCAGGCCGCACACCAGCGCCACATGCTACACGCATCGAACATTTGTGTTGCCACAATCATTGTGCTACAATTCAACTTAATACAAATGTATTGTATATGCGCACATTAGACGCACATTTGTAGCGTGGCACCGCTTTTAGAATGTCGACATCAGCGTCTGATGATGACGAATTCTTGATGTGGCGATTAATGAGAAAAAAGCTAGACTAGTTTTAATTTAGATTGCTTAGTTGTCTCTCGCTAGACTAAGAATTTTAAATGGCAGACAAATTAATTAAGTTTTTATATAAAATAGCTACTGTTCGCCAAAATGTTTTTCTATGATTTTTTTAAATCCTTTATCTCTATTGGATTGTACCCATGGTGAAGTATGGGAATTTTACTGCAGAAATAGACATATGTATAGTAGGTATCTATACTTATATTATAAAGCTGAAGAGTTTGTTTGTTTGTTTTAAAGCGCTAATCTCAGGAACTACTGGTCCGATTTGTAAAATTCTTTCAGTGTTAGATAGCCCGTTTATTAAGGAAGGCTATAGGCTGCTTTTTATCCGGGTACGCCGAGTGGTTCCCACGGGACGCGGATGAAACCGCTGGCAGAAGCTAGTGTATAATAATGAAAGATTTTATCTTCATTGCCTTAAGAATTCTAATAGTCACATTTAATAAACTTTATTAACTAAATAACAAATCTGAAGAAGGTACTAAGCGCACGTGCCCTCCACTTGACACAAGGGCTACGAGCATTCCAATAAGTACCGTCCACTTCACGAAATTTCCTCACGCTATTCTCACCCCTACTGCGAGTATTTAACGGCGAAAATTGCCTGAATAAATATATTAATGCCATCGTGAATTCAAGAGCTTCGTGCGAGTGTACCGATCTCCAATTTTCACGGGTAATTGAAAGTCTTTCAACGTAAAGGTAGTTCAGATAACAGTGTTAAGAGGCTGATAGTATGAAGATAGTTCACGTGACGATAATATTTATGAAGGGTTCTGAAAAATCATAGTAAAAGTAATGGCTGTAGTCACTTAGGTATGGGAAGGGATCCTTGTAAATATTTATGAGTTCAGTTCAATTTCACAGGTAAAGCTATCTGACATATAGCGCCATAAAAATGTTTTTAACTTTGACAACTTTTCTATGGCACTATCAGGCAGATAACTATCTGGAACTCTATCTGGCACCTGTGAAACTGGCCTTGGGAATAAGGGATATCAATTTTAGTGCTCAATTTTGTTAGACAACTTTTATGATCTGGGTCATAGAGCCTCCAAAAATGCTGAAAACCTAAAATGGCTGTCGCTCTATTTCCGATGTAAAATCTCGCTGAAAAACCTTCATGTTCATTTCTAAGTTTTTTGAGTAAAATATTCGCAATTTGCCTGACCTCTTCAGAAATACGTACTTTAAAAATAATACCTTAAAAAAATATGTACAGTTACTGCATAAACGAGTTTCTTACGTCTCTTGCGCATACCGTGACAAATTGCGAAAGAAAGTAGTGCTCCAGTTTTCAATGCAGTGGCAAAATTTGGCGTCACTCTCACCTGCTCCGATAGCCGTGATCGTCTAGTGGTTAGGACCCTACGTTGTGGCCGTAGTAACCCAGGTTCGAATCCTGGTCACGGCAGTGTACTCACTGTCGCGGCGGAGCTTAAGTTTTTGAGGTTTTTAGTGTATTTTATAAAGTTAACTTTCAACAAAAACGATAATTAGTGACAATTAAATGATAGAAGTAAAAATTTTATCAAAATCTACAAGATATTTATAATAATTGATTCGTTATTAACTAATGTGATTATGTCAGAATAGGCGAATTATTATCTCATTCAATTAAAGAGATTATCACTAATTGAAACAACGATAAATAGCGTCGAGATAAACATTCACAAAATGGAAGAAAATTGTTACTCTATATTTACAGATTTCTCTATATTTACAGACATTTGGAAACCGGCCAAGTGTGAGTCAGGCAATCATGCAAATAGATTTTTTTCTTTTAAGATAACAAAAGTTACCAGTATTACGCTAGGCATGAAAACGCTTATATTCATTCCTAAGAAGCAATTTGGAAGACACGAATCAAGTGATAAACCGTTATAAATATTAACGCCTTTTCCTATATTATGACCTCAACAAAAAGGGCACATTAAATCAAAACCGTCTTTTCATATGATACCGTTGTAAATAAACCGTAAAAGTTACTAAAGTAATCCCAATGTTTGCGACCTCTGACCTAAATACAAATACAAGGATTCGGTCCTTTTGCCCTCTTTGTGTAGAAATAAATAACGTTTAGTCCTTACGGGGTTGTTGAAGATAATATTTTCATTGTTTGGAATTATCTCAGCTTCGGTATGTGGTTTAATATGTCATGCTTGGAAAAGATAAATTCATCCTCTGAAGGTATGGTTTTGATACTTTACAATTGTATTATACTGATATTTTTGTTTTGCGTGGATTATTGGTTATATTGATACAGTACACTTTTGAGTTTCTCACGTGTATAACTGCCAAAAATATTTATGCTATCTACGCGTTGGTGTCTCTTGCCACCCAGTAACACTGTAGAAAACAATTTGTAAGCTATATGCAGGCTTACCTTAGCAGTAGTTAATAAATGAGTACTTAATATCCTCATTATACTGACATCTCGCAAAGAAATATGATCTTATATAGTTTTATATGTAAGTTGAACCTTACATATAAAATTAAAACTGTCATGGAAAAATTTTATCTTTTCAAATAAAATCTTTATGTGTTTGGAAATATCATGGCGGACGATGTTTAGTTTTCTTACCATAATTCAGTATCATATAGACGGAACATATTGAATTTATTTTAAACAAGCCTTTATACTGCTTTACTTACCATTAGAACAGTTACTACTAAAACAAAAACGTAACGGCTTGTTTTACAGGTTACAGATAAAGTTCTAAATAGCTATCTAACAGATAGTGTCGTAGAAATATTTTTAATTTTAACTTATTTTCTATGGCATGTTCTGTCAGATATTAACGGTCTTGCTACAAAAAAGTTAAACACGCGATCATCACGTGTTTTAGAAAATTCTCCATACAACATTTTCTTAAACACATGACGATCGCCTGTTTAACTTTTTTGTAGTAAGACCCTACAACTTTATCTAGTACCTGAATAACAAACCCATCTCCTAAGCATGACGTCACAGTATTTACAACCTTTTTAATCAACAGAGACCATATATTTTAACGGCCACCATAAAGGCTGTATGCTACCGATACCTTTTTAATGTTGTTCGCTAATTACTGCCATCAAACCATCGGTATACCTTTCACCAGGTAATCCCAGAGTCAGTTATTGTAGCCATAAACTGTAAAACCGTAAAAATGCACTAACTCGCGATACGGAACCCGTGGATAGTTAGTGCTGTTTTATTTGCGGAACCCTAATGGCCGTGTGATGGAGGATAGCCTTTCAATTACTGGTTTTATTTTCAAATGGCTTGTACGTGTTGTGTTGGGTGGTTTTAAATGCACGGGAAAAAAGTTTTTGTAAGGTAAGAGTAACTATCCGTTTTCCTTCACATAATATGCTAAATAGTAAAATAAAATAAATATACTACAATTGACTTCTTAGCCTCACAGTAGTTCAGACAAATTTTGCTCTTGATGGGACTCGAACTTAGGACCTCTCGTGTACGTCTTCCAAACCACTGCTTTGTAGGCTATTGGCACTTCAAAAACAACATTATCAGGTACGTAACTAATGAATGGACATTTTATCAAAGAATGTCGCAAGACCAAGCACCAAACAGTGAAAGTGGTCTCGCTTCAACGAGTTTCAAGCAAAGAGATTGCAATTTTCGGCACTTTTGTCACCAGCTCCGACAGCCGTGATCGTCTAGTGGTTAGGACCCTACGTTGTGGCCGTAGTAACCCAGGTTCGAATCCTGGTCACGGCAGTGTACTCACTGTCGCAGCGGAGCAGATTTTTTACATTTTAATATTTTAATTTCGAAATGAATATTTATGTTGGATATTTGCGAGGTTTTACGCCAGTTTCAATTAGTCTTCAATCCTTAGGGATTACCAGGGAACGTGTGTAATTTAACGACCGCAAATATTTCATTTCAGTGTCTGGTAATTTTAGTTTAATGTAATACCTTTTATTGTTTTCAGATTATTCAATGTTGTAAGTGTGATGTGTATGGTTCGCTTGGAAGAATTTACTGTGGTTATGGAAAGATGAACAAAATGCCTTTCAGCTAGGTATTTCTGGTCAATGCAATATGTTCTTATTTCTGTTCATTAAACGTATTCTGATAGCTGCAAGCTTTTAACAGTTTTGGGTCTGTATGCTGTGATGAGTCTATTTTATACTGACGATAATAGCTCAATTTAGAAAAAAAAAATACCTTCACCAATTTTACTACACCAATTTCAGGTAGGTGGTTAGTTTCCCAAAATTTATTCTTGTTGGTGTCTCTGGCATAATTGCGGCTCCATCAAACATTAGTGGGGATGTATTAATTCACTCTCTCCAAATCTCCACAAATGCAAAACAAGGTCATTTACATATCCCACACATTATTATGTTTGCGGCCAAGCCCAACCTTTGTCAACAGACCCATATAGACCAATATAGACCCATAGAGTACGCTCCAGTTACATGGAAGCACGAACGGGCTTAATTCACAATGTTTGTGGCACTGGCAATCGCTTGATCAAATATTGGCCGATGTTATCGGTAACATAAAATTAAATAGACCCCGTAACCTTTATCATATTTTCCTGGAACACAAAATAAATGAAATTAAAAACTCTTTTTGTTATTTGAAAATGATTTTTTTACCATATTTGATTGTATAAAATTTAATTTCAGCACCGAAAAAAAAATTGTTTCTGAGATTAGCTCATTCAAGCCATCAAAATACAAACATACTTATTAGCTTGCAGGGCATAGGTCTCTTTTTTATACCGAGAAGGAATCTTTCAATATCATAGAGAATAATCACTATGCTATCTGTCTGTAACGTTTAAATTAGTCATACATTAGGACAAAATAGAAATTAGTATTATAACAGAACAAAACACGTATAAGTAAAATTATTTGTACCAAATTGCCTTTGCATCAGAATGTCGCATCGTTACTGAATACGTATAAAATATGTATTTCTTTTTCATAGCTTTTGTAAAAGATCCTTTCCTTATATTATTTCTATAGGATTTTTTATTGACGCGGAAAATTCGGATACGAGTTCCATATTGGCTTCCTGTCTATTCATTCAGGTACGTATTGGAACGTATACTTCTTTCATTATTATATTTCTTGTATCATTGTTCGTATTCGTAATGTTATAATACCGGAGGAGACAGTGGTGAATGGTATGAGAGTGTTTTTTAGATAGTAACTTATATTCATTAGCGAAATGATACTCAAAGCGCAGTAAGCTGTTTATTTTTGGTCTTACCACGGTAAAATTGATATATGCAAAAAATCTATACTAATATTATAAAGCTCAAGAGTTTGTTTAAACGCACTAATCTCAGGAACTACTGATCCAATTTGAAAAATTCTCTCAATCTTAGGTAGCCCATTTAACGAGAAAGGCTACAGGCTACTTTTTGTCCGGGTGCGTCGAGTAAGTAGTTCCTACGGGACGCGGGTGAAACCGATGGCAGAAGCTAGTATACAAATAAAAGAACTATTTTGTGTATCATGTTCAGTCGTGTTGTGAAACGAACACTTTTAAAAGGGTGGATTATTCCATTTATGTTTTAATAATGGGACATATCCCGTTCTTTTGCCCGGTAGATCTAAAAAGATTCTACATTTTAGCAAGATGTTGACAACGCGTTGACGACTTACGTCTACATATGACGACATGGTTCAGCGCAGTGTGTCATTTATAATAGCACCTATACCCGAACCTTGATTTAGCTATATTAATAAAATTCAACAGTTTTTTGTTATCCAGTTGCAATAACCGTCAATTCAAGTCTCTTGCGCCAACTGTGACGAATTTTCAGTGAAAGTATTGCATTTTAAACGAGATAAGGCCTTATATTTCGTTAGCACAGTCACCAGCTCCGACAGCCGTGATCGTCTAGTGGTTAGGACCCTACGTTGTGGCCGTAGTAACCCAGGTTCGAATCCTGGTCACGGCAGTGTACTCACTGTCGCGGCGGAGCAGATTTTTTTTTTATTTTTATTAAATATTCAGGTAAACTCTTTAGTACAGTATTGTTCTGCAGAACGTATCAAGAGATGAATGCTTCTTTTACGTTTGTCAAATAGTCTAGAAAGACTTCTAATAACTGGTAAGGTTGAGGGGAAAAGGAGTAAAGGATGCTCACCGAGGAGATGGACCGATAGAACTCAAGAAGCCACCGGGACATCCATGTAGATAGCCGTACAGCTGGCGCAAGATCGGGTGGCCTGGAGAACAATGATAACTAGTCGCCATAGTCACGTTCCTCAGTCATAAGGATACGACCAAAAAGAAGACGTTGAAGGAGGAAAAAATTCAAGGAAACGAGTCCAGGGGGGTGATTCCTTAACTACAACTGTGTGTCACTCGTATGAAAATTCAATGAAAATTGAATGGCGATAGCAGTTTTAGCCTTATCGGTTATTCTGTTACTATTAAAAGACCAATCGTTTTCCAATGACATGCCATTGGTCTGTCATCTGCAATGTCATCTGTCATCTGACAGTACATTACGAGTACGATTTTTATTCAATTTGCAGAATAACCAATAACGCTTCAATCGTATTGGAGTTGTAATTGGGTCTCACTGTAGTGACAATTGATTGTTGCTTAAGTTTAAGAAACAGACTCAGGCCCCTGCTGTCTGAAATACAAGTAATTGACGCAGATGAGTAAAAATTCTTAGTGAAGTGATGTACATGAGGCGAATGATAAACTTAAGTACTAAAATACTTGAGTATTACGTTAGATCTAATAGAAAACTCATTTATGTATAAAGGCTATGAACTCTACTTCAATTGTAAAATAAATAAGGAATGTACTGGGTCGTACACCACAACCAATGCACCATTTATTTGCCTACAATAACACCAAACAGTGGTCAAAGCCATCAATGGACTAAAAATTGGTCTTTAGCACCGAGAGGTGTTACAATTACGTCTCTTAAACTCTTGCGCAAGCCGATATTGTAAGTGAAAGTGCTCCAGTTTTCGAATTAAATGTAAAATTTCGGTAACACAGTCACCAGCTCCGACAGCCGTGATCGTCTAGTGGTTAGGACCCTACGTTGTGGCCGTAGTAACCCAGGTTCGAATCCTGGTCACGGCAGTGTTCTCACTATCGCGGCGGAGCTGATTTTTTGCTACGACGCGGCGACTGCTACGCGCTACGGCGTAGCTAGATGTCCTCGGAGTTTTGTGCCGTTTATAATGTTGTTTTAAGATCCATCAATTATTATTATTTATTAAGGGTTCTTTTACGTACAAAAATTTAAAGTCTTTTCTTTCTATCTTAAGGATTAATCTCTTCTACACTAGGAAGTTATTGAAACAAACATATCTTAATAACTTTTTCAATTCTTTATAAATGCTGTTTTTTGCATTCAAAGACCCAACTTACTGGCAAAACTTGTGCTTCTACAAAACATAACATTTCTGTCCTATACCTATAGTATTCAGCATATACTTACATACTTAACAATTTCCTAAAATAAACGCTAAAAGTATAAAACTTTAAAAGCTTTCCACTCCGCTAGGATCAACGGTTTAACTAGATAAACCGTAGCGGCTGCAAGATTGTCGCATAATGTTTTAATGTTAACTTTAAGAACAAAGAGATTTTTAATCCTACCACTTTATGGTGGCGCTCTTCTAGGTAATAGTTTCAATGAATATTTTAACCTAAGAAAGTGTTTCATGTCCTAATAAGGGCTAAGTAACAGTCGCGCGGATATTTTGAACAAAAGGTTAAGCAACACTTGGCGCGGTCGTTTCGTGGATGGGAGACCAACTTGTTATGATGAGTCCCTCCGTGTTTTGGAAGGCATAATTTCATTTTACTCGGAGATACAGCTTCTTGAAAATTAGTAGTGAAAATCTACCATGTATGAACTTGTAAATAGTGTGTTTGAAGGTTATCAAGGGTCTGAATAATGAAGAATCTTACACATATTGCATTACACTAATGCCTTAATTTTATGTAACATTGATTAAATAATACTACTTTGTTAGATAAGGTTGCAAAATAATTTCTCAAAGCCTTCGGTTACCATCTTAAAGTTCACAAGAGAGCGATCCGTCTTACATTTCTATAAAAGTTCAACTAACTTAAATTACTATCTTCTAGTAGATAATGTATTGGACGTAGAAGTGTTGTATTGAAACACCTACACTAAATAGTTTTGAGACATTTCTATGAAATCGAAAAAATCCTCTTTCTTATAGTTTAAGCAAAAATATCTAGGCATCGTATGGCGTCCATCGATCATCATCTGCTTAGCCTTTTCTCAACTATGTTAAGGCCCGCTTACACATTGCGATTTCATTGCCCGTTGCTTGCCATTTTATTGCAGGAATATTTGACAGGCGGCCATTTACCTATTGCACGATTACACAGAGCAAGTAGCATCTTGCTACAATAAAATGGCAAGCAACGGGCAATGAAATTGCAATGTGTAAACGGGCCTTTAGAATCAGCTTCTTACAGGACCGAATGCAGCTGTTTACCAGCATTTTAAATAGAGAAAGTACCCATCTGATCTCCCTAAACCAGTTACCTGAGCAACCCAATACCCTTTGGCAAGATTGTTTTCGTCATAAAAAAGAATTTTCAATCATCTATGGTGTACGTACCCAGTTATTTATACAGAGTAAATAAATTTTCCAACAACAAAAAAATCGTGTTATTCATCCGTAACATAAGTACAACAAAATAATAATGCTGTTTGTATATGTGATTTTTATGGCCACAAAATAAGCGTTGGGAATATACTTTTCGCTATAACTATCTATAATTTTACATCATACACAAAATAATCCAATACTTTACCAAACCAGCGTGAAAAATAAACCAAACATAATTTTTTAAACAAATTCCCTATAAATGGAATATTAATTTATTCGAGCGCTCTCTCATAATCCGACAATTTAGTCAGACACCTAATTACTTCGTTATAAGTAAGTAAATTATTTTGTCGACGGTACACGGGGGTTTTTGTTTAGGAACATAAAAACGTTAATTAGTTGGCTGGTTAATTACTTTACGAGGTAAGAGAGAGGTTAATGATATTCTAGAGGATTGGCATACACGTTTAAATAAGTTTTAGGGGAAAGTGTTTTATATTTATTTTATAAGTTAATTATTAATTTTACTGTTAATAAGGAACTTAGTTTTGCATGATATGAAATTTCAAACTAAGCTAAGTATTTAGATGAAATGAAATAAAACTACCATTAAATAGCACCATTTACAGCAATTTCTATACGTTCTAGTTGAACCAGGTTCCGCCCGCAATACTGATTTGGTTCTCATCTCCTTTGCGGTTTTAGTAGGTTTTTTTTGTAACCTTGATTATTCAGTAATGCAGCTTTATAAAAAGAGCAGTTTCAACTATACATATCTATTGAAATACGTTGCTAAACCAACAGGTATGTTCTCAATCATACTAATACACGGCTTTGATCAAGTAAGCGTCTATTGTCGGGTATGAAGTGCCTGCCAACTACAGCATGAGTTAATCAATGGAGTTTGAACACAATATTGCCTTCAGTGCGTTGCAATGCTATATTGTGTAGGCGCTTTTGTGACCTTTTGTGTGGCGATATAATGTAATGATGTAAATTAAACTGGTTTTGTGTTAAATTAGAAACGAGTTAACAGTTTGTCAATTTTGTTGATAACCAAATTAAAAATCGACAAATGTATTTTGCTCTCAAAATAACAAGTCCCAAAAATTTTATCGGAACCTAGCCAATTGACCTCACAGTAGTAAATCTTATTCTAAAAATCTACCTACATACAGCACAACTAAACAGCTTAAATTTCGACCTACGACTTCACACCCTTTGTCAATGAATTTAAATTTACAAAATCGCTTAGGTAATCCAGAGCTATATTTTGAACTTTTGACATTTTACTTTAATACCAAATACAAAATAAAATTAGACCTAACAATACTCTTCCTCTACAATACCTCAGACGTATTTAAACTCCTTATTACCAACCCTTTAGAATAACTAACGCGAGTGTATATTTATCATTTAACATTAAATAACTTTGCTATGAACAAACGTGCAGGCGTCGCCGTCTGCATCACGTTGCAGTGTAATTTACTGCAGGCGCTTGCACTCGGCACGTCTAGTGCCCTTGATACGGACAGAATCCAGATATCGTATCGGATCTCTACTAATTGGGATTAATAAAAAAGGGGTAAAAACGAACGTTCCTATGTTCAAGGAATTTGATCGAACAGATTTTGGCAACATCGTCTACCTAGCCTTTCCCAACTTTTTCTTCCCAACGATTTTGGCAACAGTTACATGAAATAAAGTGCTCTGTCGTAACTGTCGTAAATAATAATTCAGATATATTGTCTATTTACCATTTTTCAAAATGTAATTTTAATAGTTTTATATAAAAATCATACATTAGAAAATAAAATCACAGGGAAAAAAAAGAAATACTTCCCTACTTAAAAGTAAGTATACGTATAACAGTAAGCATTTATTATTTAGTAATATTTGCCATGTGTGGCAGAGTAGGCGTATAAGATGTCTCCAGAGAACGTACGGGATGGCGAGTACATCCAACCAGATCCGTTGAATTTAACACACTATGTACATTAACAAACATTTTTTTCAGTCCATAGGTAGAATAATAATATTAGTAAAGTTAACTGCCTCGTTGGTCTAGTGGTCGCATAGCTGACTGCTGATCACGAGGTCTCGGGTTCGATTCCCGGGACGGGCCGAAATCGCTTTGTGGGTTTTTGAAACTTTCACAAAGCAGTCCGGAGTTGGAAGTTGGTGATTGATACACCCGTGCATCGGAGAGCACGTTAATGTCGGTCCTGCGCCTGATCTCTCTCCGGTCGTGTCGGATTGCCGTCCCATCGGGTTATGAGAGAGAGGGAATAGGGAATGCACCAGTGTCTGCGCAAATGCTTGTGCACTATAATATGTCCTGCGCAGCTGGCTGATCTTATATGAGAACAGCTGCCGTGGCCGGCAATCGGCTAGGACGCCATCATTAGTAAAGATTGTGCATTTAAATTTCATCAACTGAAAGGATTGTATGTATATCGGCATTGTCAACATACCTTAAAATAGGACTGATCTATATAACCTTCAAAAACCTTGCTTACTTCCCACAATTTCAATTCCTGCTCCCACTCCAAGGAAAATCTTGAAAAAAATAAAAACTTTTCAGAGCCACCTCCTTGAATACTAAACATTAGTAAGGTCACAACAAACCGCAATCTTCGCAATACATTTTTAACAAAAACCGTCGGACTGAAAGCATTACTTTAAGTCTTTGAGTATTTTTGTAAAGGACAATGGGCAGATTGGTACACCCCACCAATAGCGATGAGATATATATCATTAGATAGGCCTTTTTAAATGGAACAATATTTACTATGACAGCTTTGCTGAAATGTTTGTCCGTTCTGAGATATAGATCAAAAACTATGCAAAATTAAGACTTAATTATCTGTTGATTTCTCAAGTTTTTAATGCCAAATCTAAGTACTACTAGTGTAAGTATTCTAAGTACTACTTGCTGTGCCCGTCAGAGTCCATAATAGCTACAATGATTTAACATTTCCACTTTGTACCTTAGGTACCCAGCGTAGGTATAACTGGATATTGGGAGTAATGATACACCCCACCAATAGCAATGTCATATACATCGTTAGATAGGTCTTTTTAACTGAAACAACATTCACTAAGACACCTATGTTGAAATGTTTGTCCATTTTTAGTTAGAGGTCAAAAACAGTGTAAAAATTAGTACCGAAAAATATTGAGAGTTAAACGGAAAATCTAAGTACTACTAGTGTAAGTATTTTAAGTACGACTTTGTTGTACCTGTCAGAGTTCATAATAGCTACAAAAATGTAGCATTTCCACCTCGTACTGTAGGTACCTTATAACTGGGTTTTGGCCGTAATGATACACCCCACCAATAACAATGTCATATACATCATTGGGTAGGTATTTTTAACTGGAACGATATTTACTATGACAGCTTTGTTGTAATATTTGTCTGTTCTGAGATATAGATAAAAAACAATGTAAAAATTAATACCAACCTACCAACGTTATTAGAGTTTTTAATCAAGTTAAATAATCTCATTTGAGGGACATTCCTATGGAACACCTCATCTAGCTAGAAGCTAGCCCTATTAAAATATTTTTGAAGCAGCAGTTCAGCACTTCCACTACTCATCTGGACGGAAAATCAACAGCTATTGTTTCACTTGTTTCTATCATCTTTGAAGGCGTCGGTTTTTTGTCTTATTGCAATATTTCTTGTTAGATTTTCAGTTTAGTTTATTATTTCTGGGGTAAAAAATCG
>NWSH02000517.1:14996258-15055193 GCA_002382865.2 Heliothis virescens
AAGTCGCTTTCCAATTTGCTCCACGACCTTAAAATTGAAAAGAATTTTGTATTTTCGAAAACAAATATACAATGGGTTAGTTCTCAAATTGCTCCACACATTTTCGTCAAAGCATTTTAAAAATAAATATTATATTTGGACAGCATTTTGTCAGTACAGTCAGCAGGAAAATCAGTTTTAAATCATGTGCGTTAGGAATAATAAATCAAACAGTGCAGTGATTTTCAATAACTTGTTATATTATCGTAATCAAAATATAATCAATTATAAACATAAAAAATAACACTTTTTTTATTAAAAATAGATAATACAAAAATCTGTCTTTTCTAATTACACACATTCTGTCGATATGCTGAAGAAAAACAGTTTGTGCATAACTAAGTGATAACATTTAAGCAATCATCTCCGTAGACTTCTGCCATCCTGGTACTTGTCGTAACAAATAATGATCCAATTTCAACCCTTTATATTTATTTGTGACCATTATTTCGCTAAGGTAAGTCGCCTTATACATCTACTTCCAATTCAGTTATGATTCCCTAGTACTTATAGTTGAATGTCCATCGATATTTAATACGAAACCTTTATGCTGATCTTAATGTTTCATCGTATATGCGTTTAAAAGAATAAACCACTTATCCTTATTCAGTTGTCACGATGCATAACATTTTTATACCGACTGTACCTCAGCAAGATGTTATGGAAGAAAATGAAACTTTAATATTTTAATATTTCGTTGCTTTTTACGTGGGGAACATTGAGACATAAAAATATTTAAAATAATTTTCTATTTAAATTATTCGTGGAGCAAAATGAAACTTAAAGTACCTTTTTACTGTAATATTTATTTATAAATCGAAAAGCCGTGGATGCATTTGGGAATCGATGTTCGTGTTTCAAAAGTTTGCTAAACAAAAGAATGGAGCAAAATGCAAACAACCCATTTTAATTGAAATTCAATCAAAGTGAGATGCCCAATCAAATTAATATTAATTAATGATCCTCTAAAATATTCAATATTAAATCTTTTATGACTGAGAGCACTATCTATTAATTTATTTCAATCAGACTAAGTAATTGTTAATTCTGTTTAATTGCTACTCGTTGTAGTGTACAGTCAACTGAAAAAATCTAAGCGTTTATTACTTAAGCTTATTTTTTTAAAATTCAGTATATTCTTTCGCCGAGAATTTAATAATAATGCAATTTTTCGTTTTCAGTGTGTCAAAAAACAAAGTTTCTTGCAAAGGTGTGTGAAAAAATGTGATTATATATATTTGACTTTTTCCAATAAAGGTCAAATTGCCAATAGGCATGACGACAAAAAAAAATCTAATTAGTTCGTCTTTTAGATTATAAAAAAATATTGTATAAGTACCATTTTTAATTTTAATAAATAATTACGACGACGCAATTTCAACGGTCCATAGGCCGTTGAAATTGCGCGTGACGTCACGCCTATGTACGATTTTTGCATAGGAGTGGCGTCAGGATCCCCAGTCCTGAACTTTAATACTCATTATCTTTGTTATAATTCATAGATTTTTTAACAAAAAATACGTGTCCAATATTTGGCAGTAATCTAAATTAAGGACTAGATTTGCTTATTTTTTACCCTGTCGTCATCCCTATTTCAACAACATTTTGCACACACATAGTTCAAAACTTAAACAAAAAGAAAAAAAATCTTTTATTAGCTTCGTCTGGGCCGTCTTCAAAAACCGCGTAGACGGTCTACGCATACTAAGTATAGAGAATTAATTAAGAAGGACTAGCACCAAGATCTTGTAGATATACTTAAAACTTTCAAACTATAAGTAGGCAAATGTTAATACGTTTAAGTTTTAATTAATTCTAGATTATCGTTATAATGAGAAGCTGGAGTTCGGTTTAATTAAGTTATTTTTAGAAAGCCCGTGTACAGATCTGAGATACCTGAGAACTGCCAATTTAAGTACCTTTAGTTTTTTTTTGCAAAGATGTATCTTTTAATCGGAGCTTTTTATATTTTCTAAATTAAAAGTTTGAAGATTTTTTGTGTGAATATTTTTCTTCGTTTTTAATTATAATAATATGGTTTAAGTTTTTATTTAATAGATTTTTAAGTTAAATCTCATAAAAGCTTTAATTAAGGTTAACTTTTAGGTAAATATGTACAGTCAGCAACAAAGGTATTTTAAGGTTTTTTGTTGCCGACTTTGCTTTAATTGACGGAATCAGTCTATGTTCGTCAATTGTTTGAAAATAAATATACTAAAATCATTTTGACTACACCGTGATCGTGGGGCAGTTCCACTAAATAATAAAATCTTAATTAATAACTACATGTAAAAATATGAGATTAAAATACCACACACATAAAGAAATGGATTTTCAATACAAATCAACTACAGAAAATCTTGCATGTGCATTATCAATTCAATGTCATTATAATAGCGTCAGTTACACACTATACTGTAATACAACCAACACAAAAAAATAAATATAAACACAAAAAAATCTCAAGTACAGTGTGCCCAATAAATAGGGGACATTTTAGCAAAGCCAAACATGACTTATTAGTGTTCCAAAATACATTGAGCAGACTGTACTTTAGAAAATCACAAAGCTACGCCAAAACACACATTATTAAAGGAATTGTCTAATGCTTCAAACATTATAGTTCCATTTTGTTCAAATTCTCTTCACGTGTCGCTGTCCTATCGTTGTCGTGTCGCTGTCGTATCGTTGTCGTAGATGGCACTTAACTCCGGTAACCTAGCTTTATGATGTCTCAATACTCATACAGCTAGATAACCAAAGATAATTAACCTATCTACTTTCTTCTTTCTTCATATCTTCCGTCTATTCTTCCTTGTTATAGCTTGAGTTTGTTTTCTTCTTCTCGAAGTTCCGAGTTCTAGTTTGTTCCATTCTTCTCTGCAGTAACGCTTCTTACTTCTGACTTGAGAAGTCACAGTAAAAGGCTCCTCCAATGACCTGAAATTACATACAACATTCGTTTAAGTTTCACATTTTTAATCACACAAAATTACTACGAATTTCACATTTCAAAAATGAAAATTGAACCCTATTTTGCACAACAAAAGAGCCATTTCGGTAATTACATTTACTGAATATAAAAACGACTTAGTACTGCCCTAAGTCGTTCACGCCAATTGCTCAAAAAAATGACAAACAGAATTCAGGATCACCAATGTTCAAGACAAATATAACAAAGGAATGTTTTACAATACGGTCCTTCATTTTATGAGGAAAAAACTTTCTTCTCCACGGACGCTTTGAAACAAAAATTTTACTTTGAAGATGGGCCTTGTATTGTACAATTTCAAATTAAAGAGACCCTCTGTTTACATTAAGATGTTAATAATTATGGCCTTATGGCTTTTTTGTCTGAGAAAAGATTGATAGCTAATGTAATTTGGGGTGTAAATATTATAAGCTCTATAAAGATTATTTCATTAAAAAAATAAATAGGTGAAAGCGTTGTATGAGAATTCTAATTTCAATGTCGTTCTTTCTTCTTTTGACATTCCAATTTTGAAATGCCTAATTAAAGGAATATAAAGAAAAATGTCTCGGCTCGAGATATCTGTCGAATCATTCCTATTATTTTTATAAAGCCTCCCGAGGCGGACGCAGTAATGAGGTTGTGCCTTTGTTTTTTTTTTCATAATCGTTCTAAGTATTTTCTTTGGCGGTCTTCGGTTGCTTTACGTCTCGAAATTGAGATTTTGTCTCATGTAATTATTATTGCCTAAATTATTACCTATATAGGGTGACTGGTAATTAGTGACCGATACTTGAACACGTGATTCTACCCATGATTACAAACAACTTTCCCAAAGAAACTTTTTTTTTTACTCACTAGTTTAGTCACAATAGCTGTTTGAAACTGTAAATTAGCAGTCGCGCCTTCTCCCGATGAGCTATTACGGTAATTGTGTTAATACTCTTTGTATTCTATTGGCCACTAACAATCTGTCACGTTTTTAGATTAATAATCATTCTCATCTGTCATTGCAAATTAACAGAGAAAAGCGAAAATTTTTATTTTTCGTCTCCTTCAGGATTAATTTTACAAAACTTATTTTAAAAATAACAGTCACGCCGTAAAATCCATCGGATGCCATTTATTCGCCATTTATTATTTTTTTTTGACACCCGCCGGCACTGTGCCGTACAACTACTCCGCGAGTGAGGACAGCGATATGGTGATGTGCTATTATTCAAAATGGGGCAATGGTGAAGCAATGGGCAATCGTAGTGAGCTAGTGAACACTTTAAATGAACTTAAAACCAGGATCGAAAACAGTTTCGAGGTAGTGAAAAGTGACACTTTCATTACGCGTGTGCAGGTTGAAGTGATTTTGCTATTGTGACTAAACTAGTGAGTAAAAAAAAAAGTTTCTTTGGGAAAGTTGTTTGTAATCATGGGTAGAATCACGTGTTCAAGTATCGGTCACTAATTACCAGTCACCCTATATATTTTTTTCAATGTTTTTCTTAAATAAATTGTTTTATACCTGCAATATTCTCACAGAAAAACTACTATCTATCACGGTCGTTATGACAAATATTCTACCTACTACCGAAACCCCAAAAATGGGCGGCGAACCCATAAAAACCGAATGCCCATGCACCTGACACCAGGTACGACTCCCATTATTAACTGCCAAACCGCACATCGCTGAGACCACAGAAAAAAAAACAAACGAAAAAAATTGAAAAAAGAACACCGGATCATGCCAGCCAGTGACATGTGTAAAGAAAAACGTCAATACTTCTTGGAATTGTTTGGATAAGTTAATAATATTATTTAAAATTAGACCACTGTATCTTGAACTCCCTCGTTCTTTTATAATGAGTAGGATAATAAAGAAATATGGGCGACGACGGGTCATCTTAATTTGGCTATCAACATGAAGGGCCTAAAATCTCGCTTGTCATTACCGATTTTTCCGTCCTTAAGAATAATTTGCTTTGAATAATATTATTGTTGGCTGATTATTATGAAGAGACCATCTAACGTTAATTTTATAATATTATCGACAGTAGTACAATATGTAAAGACAAAATCCAAAGGCCCCATTACCTACTAAGACCAGACAATAAGACAAAGACTTTTTGTCCAAGTCCGCGCCGCGTCCTGACCACGTGAAAAATGACATAATGCCACAAAAAAGGTAAAAGTCTTGAACCACGAAGTCACGCCAAGGAGTTGTCGCCTCTAAGAAGGTCAGATAGCCGAGCTAACGGCCACACACGACCTTGCTTGTGTTTATTGTAATTCCGTGCTAAATAGATCTGCATACTACACTTCGTACGACGAGAAACTCAACATTTTAACATCCATTGCTTGTTTCTTTCAGCCTGAGGTAATTTTATAAGGGACAAAACAGGCAATGGATAGGACAGTGAACGATATAGTAGTTACTAGCTTGTTGTTATGTTAGAAGGATGTAAATTGAACTGTATTCCAAAATACGTCATCTTATCTCACATTGGTATGATAACTGTATTCTAGGAAATATAATTTTGAGTTCCGCTTTTTACTGATTATTTTTAGAAGTTCTTTGTATGTATGTAAAATATTGTGTATACCTTTAGAATCAATCCTGATTTAAAAACAAAACAATGTTCAACGAGATTCTTTGTTCAAAATAATTAAATGACAATATCGTTTCATTTGTATAGGACGATAATAACTCAAACAACTGGCATACAAACACCTGTTCGAATTTCAAAAGACTTAAAAAGATGGCTGATAATATCATCTTTCGATTTTCGAACTAACGGCCACGGCTGTGATTGGCCGTTACGCATATCGTCCTTCGGTACGCGCGAATTGTGTTAAAAAACGCATGATTTGAATTCGGTATTGGCAGACAAGCATTAGCATTCATTGCGTTTGTCGTGTATAAACGAGTTTTTGTCGTTCCTCTTTAGAATTGCCTTGTAGGGACGTGATGGGAAACGAGTTTGGGACTATTTGACTCATATTGGACGTGTTTAGGCTAGCTTCGGTATTAATTGCGTTCTTAAGGTATTACCTCATATCGTTTTTGTGGGTACAGTTCGCTGAAGACTGTACAAGTTGAATTTTAAGTATATTAATTGATCAGTACCTTGATACTATTGCCCTATTTAAGTGGCTTATTATGATTTGAAATTTAATACATAAGTAAATTAAGGAAAATTTTAAACAGCAGTTACAAGCAAAATCATTGGTAACTAAGTCGTATTTTGAGTGCCAGTTTTTGTCATAAAAATACATTTAAAAATGAACCTTGAACTCATATAACTAAAGCATAAATTAGAATACAGTTTGACGTTAATGTAAGTTACAAAAATTTCCTCAAAGTTAGCTATCTAGCCTTCCTTTCGCGGTCTTTACAGTCGTTAGTAGGCGGACATGACTGTGTTTAGGTTTATGTCATTGCAAAGATGACAGCAGGTCAACCTACCCGAATTTGTAAAATTTTACCAATCGAAAATTAGCCTTTCACTATTGTGATAAGGTCGAAAATCTATTGAAAAGTGCAGCCTATTAGCATATTCTAGGTTATTACTCTGTTGAGTAATGAATTTCTAGTAGCCTTTATTTTGTGGAAATTCCGGGTTTTTGTTGAGTCATTTGTCACCATAGTAGGTTACTGACTTTGTCTGTCATATGTATTTCTAATTCTTAAGAAAGCTAAATATATTTTCCCCTCTACATTTGCCTAAAACGCGTTGATATTTAGAAACCTACTTAAAAATGTTCTTTCTTGATGCCTTCATGCTCCATACTAACAGGCTATTCTTTATACATAAGGATAAAATATTGAATCTTGAAGTATTTTGCATAATTCCACACATTGTAATATCCATTCATATAATACATTGATTGCACTTAAATATGCAGATACAAGAACATAGGTATAGAGGAAACATTAGCACAATATTGTTTGTAGCTATTATATTATCTAATTCTACCTACACCGCCGTGAGTTACCTATTACGATAAATAATAGAACAAAAATGGATTCTTATTACTCATACAATTCGATTTAAAAAACCTTTAAAAAATATAAGGCTGACTCACAATACACTGGACTTAAAAAAACT
Source organism: Heliothis virescens (assembly GCA_002382865.2). Classification (NCBI taxonomy): domain Eukaryota; kingdom Metazoa; phylum Arthropoda; class Insecta; order Lepidoptera; family Noctuidae; genus Heliothis; species Heliothis virescens. Next base: position 15,003,369 of record NWSH02000517.1, read on the forward strand.
AGACTAGGATTTAATCCGAAAGGAATCACGTTCGAAATTCAGTTTAGTTCGTGGAAAGGAACGTTATAGTCGGCTACATCATGATAGACGAGCGGTCACGAACAAGACAGGCCGCGTCATGGCGTCGACAATCCGCCTGCGTTCGTGACATGCAATACCAATGCACTTACATACACAATTCTAAATATTTATATTTATTTTTTGAAATATTTACATATTATAACCTAAAAAAACTACACTAAGGACTAAACTAAAACGCATCAAAAAAATCCTCCCCATCGCTGTCGACTGGCGTGCCCAAGAGGCTGGCAGGCCCCGTTGGATAGCAATGCTTATCCTTTGTTCAAGGTAGTAGCACAGAATAAAAATGTACCAGTAATGAAGCTAACCCTTGTTGTCAAAAGATGACGTAAGAACCATCGAATCCGTAGGGTTGTCGCTTGGTAGTATTGACGACATGTCTGTCAAAATTTTGTTCCTATTTTGGCCAAATGCTAGCTGGCGCAATAGCTCTTGACGCGACAGTCAGTAGTGACAGCACTGGTAAAGGTACATAAATGCTCGTTAATGCGCATGCGTGTGTAAGTGTGACATTACGAACTTTAGTAGGTAGCTTCCCAACTGTTCTACATATATTTAAACTGTGGTAGTAGCCAGACTTTTGGCCACGCGAAACGTCAACCAGCCAATCAAGGTTGAGTTTATTCTAAATTCGACGTTCAAAAATTCAAATTCAAATGCAGAATTTAATTTCTTTCTAAACCGCTCTTATCCAACTTATTTAATGCCAGCTTTCTGTGTTGAGAAAGTGGGTTAAAGTGCTTAGATACAGACTGCAAGCCGTCGACCTCTGCGTGGGTAGTTAGAAAAGATACGTGTTCACTGCAGAATTTTAACCGACCAGTTTAAATTTAGAACTGAAGATATTATTTCGAATTTATATAAAACTTGAGGTGTAAAACTTGAAGGTTTCATTGGAGAAAGCCAATTATTATCGAGCAAAAGTATAGTAAGCCGCGATGCAAAAAGCCGGTGTAAAGTAAAGAAATACCGTCGGATTCGGGCCGAGCATCTGTGCAATATAAATTTTATGCGGCCGACCAGACCAAGCCTTTTAAGGGCACTAGTAATTGCTGTAGAAACTTTAGTAATGGCTTATTCAATCCGCGGAGCTGGCAGACCGGTTGTGCCAGCCATGTCTATGTACGCAGCGCGATCTGCTCTAAAACTGCACGAAAAACTCTTTGCAATTCATTGAAAGATACGCTGCGTAGGAAACTGACACGCTTCTATATGGTAGAAGGAAGACTCAAAGGAACTATCTTTACTAATACTAATATAATAAAGAGACATTTTTTGTTTGATTTTTTTTTGCACCCAACACGCTCTGAAACTACTGAACCGATTTGAAAAATTATTTATCCGGGTGCGGAAAGATTTTCCTCCAGAATGCTGGTGAAACCGGGGGAAAACAACTTGTAGATGAATAAATTGTATGTATTCGTGAAAGTAATTTCGCATTTTACGAGTTCCTTATCTCTCTACAAAATCAAAATAATATCCGCAAAACTCAACAAAATCTGACACAATTGTTCCGATCGAAAAATATATTACTTCGCAAACACTTCCCTTATATCGTCGAGAGATCAAAGGAGATCGAACGAACTTAAAAGGTTTCTAAATTAAATTCGTTCTTTGTTCCGATTCAGGGTTTGGTAGCAATCGTTATGATGAGACGACCCTTAGGTCCGCGGTTACATTTCAGTCTTAAAGTTATAAGATTACCTTTGATTGGATCAACTGGAATCTTAAGACCTTGTTGACGCCAGTTAATCAACCTACTTTTTTTTTAAAGATGGAAAATCATCAGTATGACCCCTCCCGCTGTGAGGGACAGCGGGAGGGAGTGTCAGACTTTTACTGACTAAAACCCACCATGTTCCTTCGGGAGCCCTTTGTGTGCCAGGGCCGCGGTAACTCTTTCGAACAACCTCGGCCCCGCAGGGTTTTGCTGACACTCTCAGAGGAGCGCGTGGAACAACGCGCGCCGCCCCACAAATCAACCTACCTCAGTCTGTCTTTCTTCAATAGATTTTTAACCTTATCACAATAGTGGAAGGTTAATGATCTATTGGTAAAATTTGACATATGTGGGTAGGATGTCTTACTGGCGTCTGTATACGATTCCTTGCTATTTGGTATTATTCTGGTCTTTTGAGAATTGTATTTTTTTAACATTTTATTCGTGTTTTGACAAAACTGCTTGCTACTGTACTATTTATTAAATTAATGTTACTTTAACTTATAAAGAATTCATTTTTAAATCAAATTCTGTCGATTCATCGCTGTTATAAATCTTTTTGCTGAAATTCATTTTTCAATGCTCTAATATATTTTGTTTTACGCGAGTAAAAATAACTAACTCCAAAATGTTTGAACTGAAATATAATTTAGTATGTCTGATGAAAACTACAACTTTAAGAAGTTGCTTAAAAAAATGTCTGTAATATATGAAAAACTGCGTAGTGTATCAAAGTACGTATTACAAGGCAAATTAGTAAGCTAATGTTCGGTAAAAAAAATGTGAACTAAATAATAAAATATTTTGGACAGCTGAAACTACAAACGACGGGACACCAAGTTACCACTATCTGTCAAATTTCTTCAATAGATTTTCAACCACTTTCCATTGGTAAAATTTTACAGATTCGTATACGTTAACCTGCAGTCGTCTATACACAGGCCACTAACACTTTTCTTTTTTTGCATCAGTACAAAAAGACCAGCACATTTTATTTCCTAAGCAAAAACCTCCTTTTAAACTATATTAATAAAGCGCTAAGCAACACTAAGTTTTCTAAAGTTTTGACACAACGTGGACTATGATTGATAATCCTGTCCTACATACATACAAAACCACTCTGCTTTTAGCTGGATATTACTAGACTAACTGTCTACATCAATCAGGTTTTTATTAATATTTTACAACATATTTTCAATTTAGTACACATATTTCAGAAAATTCAACAGCTCATTAACTCGCGCACAGTAAACGATTTATCGATATATATTTTTTGCTTTAGATTTTTGACGTCACTTTTATAGATTTTTAGGTTTCATATTTTTTTTAAGTACCTATACCTATAGAGTACATACTATTTGCACACAAGTCTACAAAAAATAGTCTTCATTTTTTTAATATTTAGTTCTTTATGTATTTTTTACATAACTATAAATTTTAATGTCTACGTTTAATATTTACAATTTGCAAAATGACATATTTACACTTAATATTAAGTTCTTCTAGTTTAAATTGCGTTACTAAATTTATTCGCATATATTTGGAAGGCTGATCACACCTAGCATTTCTAGACCTTTTACTAAAGAGGTTGCACCATTCATTGAACCTATTACCATTAAAAAGTTGTCTCACTGCACTTGCATACAATAGAAAAAAAAATCACGTCAAACTTTAAAATTTCGAAAACGCAGTCACGCGGCTTTTAGTATTCCCGATTGTAAAATTCGTAGTAAACGTACACGGTAGAATTTATAATATTGTGGCAACATTATAATAGAAAATACTTGCATTGATTATGGCGTTAGGTTAGTTCACACTGGAAGCGATGCGATGTGTATTTGAAACACGTACGCAGCGTGACACATTGTTTGAAATGTCAAATATAATTTATGACAAGGCAATGACTTCAGGTGTTGTCAATAAATACCATTTTTAAAGAACTTTCGAGTACGGGTGATATTAGGTAAACCTACCCGAATTCTGTCAAATTTTACCAATCGAACATTAACCTTCCAATATTGTGATAAGATTGAATATCTATTGAAGAAATTTGACAGATTGTGATAGCGTGACGTCTGTACCTTAGATGTTAGGTACAGACGACAGCAAGTTACCACAATTTGTCAAATTTTTGCAATAGATTTTCAACCTTATTACAATCGAGGTGGGTTAATGTTCAATTGGTAAAATTTGACAGATTCGTATACGTTGACCTGCTGTCGTCTGTACAAAGTTAAGTTAAGTTAAGTCTGTACTCAACAAAAAAGTCAACAAGCAATTTTGTAAGCAGCAAACTTTCTTTCAATTCTAAGAATTGTCGTCAAAAATTAAATGTATCTTATAAAATGTCGTTTGTACGTCTTAGTGGTTGTAAAATGAAGTTCCCGGTAACGTCACAAAGGACCATATTTTAATACCTGCACTGAAATACAATGTACCCGTCTGAAAGCAACGAATTATTATTTGCTATCTACATCCAACAATGAAGTTTTTGCTTTTATGTTCAGTACCTATTTTTGAAATATTTTGAAAAAATAACTGAGTAGATTCAGTTTTAAAAATATATTTTTTTGTATCTATCGAAAAAGATATTTGAACTGAATAACTGTTTTGGCAACTCCTTTAAAAGTTTAATTAAGGACAATTATAATTTTATTAGCAACAGAGGAATTGTGTAAATCAATTAATTAATAGCTACAAAAACAAATAATACACGAACAGCACTTCTCGCAAGAACATGAGAAATCAAACCTTACAAGTTTTAAAATTAATACAAAAATCCGAATTAAGCTCGGAGCCGCAATAATAGCCGTCACAGATGATAAAGATCATTTCCTTTTCATAATAACGAAGCCGAGGGGCATTCTATCTAGTCTCACATCGCAGTCCGACCTCCTTCTAGATTCGCTTTAAAGAGTAAAATACTTATTATATTNTGCAGTCGTCTATACACAGGCCACTAACACTTTTCTTTTTTTGCATCAGTACAAAAAGACCAGCACATTTTATTTCCTAAGCAAAAACCTCCTTTTAAACTATATTAATAAAGCGCTAAGCAACACTAAGTTTTCTAAAGTTTTGACACAACGTGGACTATGATTGATAATCCTGTCCTACATACATACAAAACCACTCTGCTTTTAGCTGGATATTACTAGACTAACTGTCTACATCAATCAGGTTTTTATTAATATTTTACAACATATTTTCAATTTAGTACACATATTTCAGAAAATTCAACAGCTCATTAACTCGCGCACAGTAAACGATTTATCGATATATATTTTTTGCTTTAGATTTTTGACGTCACTTTTATAGATTTTTAGGTTTCATATTTTTTTTAAGTACCTATACCTATAGAGTACATACTATTTGCACACAAGTCTACAAAAAATAGTCTTCATTTTTTTAATATTTAGTTCTTTATGTATTTTTTACATAACTATAAATTTTAATGTCTACGTTTAATATTTACAATTTGCAAAATGACATATTTACACTTAATATTAAGTTCTTCTAGTTTAAATTGCGTTACTAAATTTATTCGCATATATTTGGAAGGCTGATCACACCTAGCATTTCTAGACCTTTTACTAAAGAGGTTGCACCATTCATTGAACCTATTACCATTAAAAAGTTGTCTCACTGCACTTGCATACAATAGAAAAAAAAATCACGTCAAACTTTAAAATTTCGAAAACGCAGTCACGCGGCTTTTAGTATTCCCGATTGTAAAATTCGTAGTAAACGTACACGGTAGAATTTATAATATTGTGGCAACATTATAATAGAAAATACTTGCATTGATTATGGCGTTAGGTTAGTTCACACTGGAAGCGATGCGATGTGTATTTGAAACACGTACGCAGCGTGACACATTGTTTGAAATGTCAAATATAATTTATGACAAGGCAATGACTTCAGGTGTTGTCAATAAATACCATTTTTAAAGAACTTTCGAGTACGGGTGATATTAGGTAAACCTACCCGAATTCTGTCAAATTTTACCAATCGAACATTAACCTTCCAATATTGTGATAAGATTGAATATCTATTGAAGAAATTTGACAGATTGTGATAGCGTGACGTCTGTACCTTAGATGTTAGGTACAGACGACAGCAAGTTACCACAATTTGTCAAATTTTTGCAATAGATTTTCAACCTTATTACAATCGAGGTGGGTTAATGTTCAATTGGTAAAATTTGACAGATTCGTATACGTTGACCTGCTGTCGTCTGTACAAAGTTAAGTTAAGTTAAGTCTGTACTCAACAAAAAAGTCAACAAGCAATTTTGTAAGCAGCAAACTTTCTTTCAATTCTAAGAATTGTCGTCAAAAATTAAATGTATCTTATAAAATGTCGTTTGTACGTCTTAGTGGTTGTAAAATGAAGTTCCCGGTAACGTCACAAAGGACCATATTTTAATACCTGCACTGAAATACAATGTACCCGTCTGAAAGCAACGAATTATTATTTGCTATCTACATCCAACAATGAAGTTTTTGCTTTTATGTTCAGTACCTATTTTTGAAATATTTTGAAAAAATAACTGAGTAGATTCAGTTTTAAAAATATATTTTTTTGTATCTATCGAAAAAGATATTTGAACTGAATAACTGTTTTGGCAACTCCTTTAAAAGTTTAATTAAGGACAATTATAATTTTATTAGCAACAGAGGAATTGTGTAAATCAATTAATTAATAGCTACAAAAACAAATAATACACGAACAGCACTTCTCGCAAGAACATGAGAAATCAAACCTTACAAGTTTTAAAATTAATACAAAAATCCGAATTAAGCTCGGAGCCGCAATAATAGCCGTCACAGATGATAAAGATCATTTCCTTTTCATAATAACGAAGCCGAGGGGCATTCTATCTAGTCTCACATCGCAGTCCGACCTCCTTCTAGATTCGCTTTAAAGAGTAAAATACTTATTATATTTATTAGGTACAGTCAGCTTCAAAAGTAGCTTAACAAATCTAAATTTTCAAAACAGCTAAACACCGTTTCGTCAATAACGTACCGGACTACTCATCAACTTTTTTTGAGGGTTAGGATTTTAAGCAAATTATGGCATTTGTCTTGTTAAGAAATTATGATCTTAGACGTTGTTAGGCACTTTTAAAAATGTTGATTTGCTCAGCGACTTTTGATGCTGACCGTACCTATCGAAAAATATATTTCAAAAAAAAAAGTAGAAGAAACGGTGTTTTAACAGCTTTATGGTAGGAACGAAATTTTAAAAAAAGTCTAACCTAATTTTAGTTATAACTTTGCAAATCAAAAAATGAATAATACACGAACAGTACACATCTTACACCAAGTTTTAAAATTGAAACAAAAATCCAAATTAAGCTCGGGGCCGCAATAATAGCCGTCACTGATGATAAAGATCATTTCCTTTTCATAATAACGAAGCCGGGGGGCATTCTATCTAGTCTTCTATCGTAGTCCGGCCTTCTTCGTGAAACGCCTCGGGGCGATCCAGGCTTTCTTAGACTTGCACTATTTATTAAATATTGTACGTAGTTTATATGGAGTAGTTGTGAATGGATGGGTTTAATTATTTTGTATTGGATGGTTTCTTTGTGCTTAGTTAAGGCTTTAGGTTTAAAAGCTACGGAATTGCTTTGTAGAATATCAAATTTTTATTTTACTGCCTTATCTATGATAGATATAGGCTACATTTGATATGGCAGAATGTAAAATGCGATTTACGATTTTCTATTTTACATAAACGAAGTGATGTTTTAAGAAGTGTAAAACGTTGTAAGAATTGCACCCATGAAATCGTTGCATCTGTTTCAGAGCTATGATCCCATTGACAGACCGACACGCCAAACTAATAACCCCTCTTTACCCGACTACGGCGAAGCGAAAAGGAGGGTTATGATTTTTCCATCAGGGATTAGAAATACAATTTCAATTAATAAACAAAATCGTGAATCTCCGTACACTTGAACCTCTCCCATTCAACACTACCGCAATCGATTCATTCATTACTCATGGTATTACAAGCGCCGCCAATCCGCGCACAATTACACATAATTACAAATTCAGCATTATTATAAGTGACGTGTCTGCGCTTTTTCTTACTCTGTGATCAGCCGCTGTGGCGAGTTTTTAAACGTTTTTGAATTTACAACATGGATTTACGACTTGCTTTCAATGGAAGAAGTATTTTTTGTTGGCAGAAGGTAGTTTCTTATGTGGTTTATTAGCATCTTACTTTTAGCGCGGCAACTATTGTGGAAGTTGGTTTTCAAATCATCGGTCCGATGGTAGACATATTTTCTTTACCTACTCTGCTTTGCTAAAATGTACTTGCTTAATGTGCCATAATTTGTGGACCTGACAGCCAACCTAAGCTAGTCGTAGAGCCACTTTTAAAGGAAGAAGCTAAAATGCACTTAAACCCCAAGGACAATTTGCGGACAAATAATACAAACTAAACCATCACATGACGCAGGCGCATGACAAAAAAATAACCCACCTACATAAAGATATAGAACACACATTACACAAATTACAAGAGGGGGATGACAATGAATGCTAAACCCCATACAATTAAAAGACAGACGTCAGAGGCCAGGTGTGTCAATGTAATAAATAAAGTAAAAACAGGTGAACGGTGCCAAATAAGGCACAAAACATCAAGATGCCAGATGCGGGAAGGCGTTGCTAGAACCACGTGACTTGCGTAAACCACAGCGTGGAAAAGTACCAGATATTTGCGTTGTAACACTGACGATTTTTGATACATTTTGTTGGAAAGAAAATTACTCTACGGCATTGGATGTATGTGCCTGCGCAGTTAGAGAAACAGAGGCTCTGGCTGCAGAGAACTTAGTATCTAATAATTCGTTACGTTATGGAATTTAAGGTTATGTATATAGATAGGTAGTGAAATCAAAATAACAATAGACACAGGCAAAAATAACCATATTGACCAAAAATATGAATCATAAATCAAGAAGCAAATCACACGTTCCCCTACAACCAACGGACCATACAAACGTACTTACAAAGACACAACACATTTCATCATTCATCATCACAAAGACATGAAACACAAAAACTCACAATACGTACTCCGAATCTCACATTCAACAGATACAAGAAAGATTTTACCTTCAAAGGACAGCTGCACAATGGTACGTCAATAGGACACTAAAAGAACCGTGTACTCGGCACAGGTGGCTGCACCACACTGACCAATGTATGGAAACCTTCCCCTCCCCCCGCGGCGTGCGTACCAGGCGACGAAGGGGCAAGAAGACCTCAGCGACAGGTGACCGAGCACTTACCTGCTCCAAAGGGAGAGATAAAAGGTACCTGCGATCCGGTCCGGTTTCCAAATTAATTGGTCGAAACCGACTTTTGGGATGATACGATTTGTTGGTTTTGTACAGTAACTTGATCATTATTTCGGACTATTTACCCAAATTAACGAGCTCTGTTTGATTTCGTTTGGCTTCGGTGAGAGTTGTCAGGAAACGGTGTGCTCATTGCGAGGGGAAATTAGTTTGGAACAAGAAACTGGGTTGAATGTCACCAAAGAAACTCGTAAGTGAGAGGGTAGAAATATAAGAAGCTATAAAAACTCGTGGCTGGTACCAAACTTTGAATAAGTTTTGATTTCCTCAACCCTTTTATATGATTTCTCTTTGATACCCCTTAATTGGTTCTCAAACAAAACTTTTGGACATCTCCTGGGAATATTACTCCCTTTACACAATGATGAGAAAAAAATCGTCAAACACAAGAAACTACGCTATACCTAGAAGACTTTATTTTCTGAAAATCTTTACCGAAATTATCGAGTAAGTCTCCCAAATATGGCGACGAATTATTTAAAATGCAAACAACAAAATCATTGAATCTAATTTTGGTAAATCGACTGTCGTTCCCACGTTCATCGCAATCAATCCACCCACCCGATCAAATACAATCGATTCCTTAATCACCAGGTCACGTATCGTTACCCAAGTTAAATAGAGAAATTTGCCATTACTTGTCTTTAAAATCGAATCGATTCAATCAAGTAATCGGGTACTTAGTATCGATAAAATGTTCACAAAATTTTGTTTGTGTCGGTAAAAAAAATGTTTTGTCGGCGTAACAGGTGGCCTTAGCCACTGTTTCTTATTCAATATTTCTTGCTTATAAATGGTAGACAGATTTTTTTCCAGTCTACTGTGCAACAAAAAGCATTGAAAAATAAAGCTAAATAATTCGTGGAACGTTTTACAGATTATAATCAAAATAAAGATTAAATTCCTCAACTGGTATTTGTTATTAGAATAAAAACAAATTATTTGGCACTTAATTAGATTCTTAAAAACAAGACTAAGGAATGCGTCCGATAAAACTCAATTTTATGCAAAAATACACTTAAGTTTATCTTTTATCACTACAAAGCATTTAATTAATATGTTACACTAATAAATGAATGATAATCAATGTTCGGATTGTCTGGAGAAATAAAGCAAATTGTTTTTTATCCAGTCCTTACTATGCTATACTGCACAATGCACGTGTTATTTTCTGAACGTTTGACAGTTGCTCACAGATTAAAAAAAGTTTTTTTCTTTCTCGTTAAAAATATATAAAAAATAAGTTTAAATTTTCAACAACGCTCCTTATTTAAACCATATGAAAATCAAACGAAAAATGCACTTACACCGTCTCCAAAAATTCACAAAATCATATTTCGAGTGGACTCAAAAATTTAATAATAATAAAACCAACCTTTGTTTTCGTGGAACAATTTTATTATTTCACAAACAAAGGGCCCAGTCTTTATAATTGTCTCCCTTTGTTTAAATTTTAGTGGCCACTCAAAAACTGAAGAACACTATAGTTTTTTTTATAGCCAGTTACTTGGAACAAGTGAAATGACTTCGAGTGTATAGGTTTTCTGTGAACATTTTTTTTTTAGCAATCTTTTTTGAATTAGACGACTTTGAACGTCTTTTGTGGGATTATAAGGATTGTAATGGACGGTTTGTAATGAAGAAACTTTGTGGTCATTTTTGGAGGATCTTTCTTTTTATATGTGGCTTTTAATAAGTTTGGAAGAGTTTTTGTATTCTTATCTTTAAATAGCATATTTTATTTAACCGTTGCTTTATTAGTCGCTTCTGTATCACTCACTTTTATTAATCGACTTCTCAAATAGGAGGAGATTCACAATTCGACCGCTTATATATATTTTTTTCTCTCAAAACACAATTTAAATTAATGATATCCAAAAAATCCACCATCTTTTAACAGTTAAAACCGTATAAAACGCACGCAGCAACTATGTAAGTACAATCGCATAGATATGTCTATATTGAGCTCGTCCGCGGTCTGTCCGTGACTATACTCGTAATGAGCTCTACAGCTATAAGGAACACTGACAGGATAAATTTGGATAAAATTACATGCAAATATTGTATTCGTAGAAGCTTAGTTTATAACGTTTGAAGTGGTTGATATAATAGCCTTTTTGGAGACACGTCTAGATAAAAAGGTCTGAAGTAACTTGGTAAAGTCGTTCTCTGTATTAGAGGAGGTCTGTGTCCAGCAGTGGGACGATGAAAAGGCTGATGATGATGAACTGGGTAAAGTAACTGGTTGCATACAATATTTTATGTTCTCCTGCAGCAAGATATTGAACATGGATGGTCTTGAGAGAGTAGACACTACTGTTTTTAATATTCACCAAATAACTGTCTGGATTTTTCCACTTAACCAGACTTCTATCCAATTATGAAACTGTCTGATTACCCAACACACCCACACTGTTACACCATTCAACACTTCCACACACACATTTGCATCTAGCTTATCATACACACGATCTTCTAAAAAAATCCAGTAAACGTTCTAATTTAATTTGGACAACTGCCATAGAAAAAGGCTGCACGCTTCGACGCTTTAGTCTTTTCACACGAGAAATTCACGGTCAGTGAATATGTAAATGTAGAACGTAGATATACACGAAATAATAATGTGTAGAAGAACGGGGGGTAACAAACTTACGCATTGGGATTCACAGACGAGCCTTCAAATACGACCTTTGGCTTGAGATCATTCTGGATGGGACAGTCTGGACTGAGAAATCCGTTATCATAGCTTGAGAATTTGAAATCTTACAAATAATGGTCACAACAATCATATTGCCTCAAAATCTGTTACATAAAGTGTCATGGTGGATTTCTATAAACCTATCTATTCCTTGTTTTGCGATTTGAGATAAAATTTTGACCCTAGCACCATGTAATATATGTTGTGATAGGATATTAAAATCCGCAGCTTAACTAATGCAATTTGAAAAATATTTTGTATTAAATAACTCGCGAACTTAAGATTTAGAGACTCCAGATGACCTTCAGCTTCTTATTAATCATCTACTTCCAAATGCGACTTCTAAACTTCAACAACTACGTTCAAATGACTAATACCTGAAGTACTTACGAAAATACTGTTATTTACAAAGACACTAACTGGCGCGAAGTAAATATTGTCGAAACAATAGGAGTGTGAAATATAATGATGTACGATGAACCGTTGTCTGTGTGTTCGGCTGTAGGCTGAATAGGAGGTAATTTAGTTATAATATATACGAGTCAAGGAACTTCCAATATTGTAGAGGAAATTGCGTTAATATGAAGTTGTCATCTGCCTAGCCTTTTCTCAACTATGTTGGCATCGGTTTTCTGACTAACAGGATAAAGCTAAGAACAAGTGTCTCCTCAACCCAGTTATTGATCAAAAAGGCGAACGAAAATGCTACACAACACGAAACTTTCAAATTCCAGGTTACATAGTTAGATCATCTGTTACTTGCCAAAAAAATATTCAAGAATTTAAAAGTTCAACCAACCAAAAATGCCCACTCAACACTACAAAAACTAAATTAATTAACACAAAAAACGTAGAACAAAAACACCGCAACTTTTTCCACGCTCACACCGTTTAGTTCCATTCGGCATTTCAAACAAAGGAAAAGAACAGACTATCACAGCTTAACCTACCCGAATCTATCAAATTTTAGCAATCGAACATTAACCTTCCAGTACTGTAATAAGGTTGAAAATCTATTGAAGAAATTTGAGAAACTATGGTAGGTTATCTTTACGCAGTGTTGGTAACACCAAGATGAATCCGACAGACATTAGAGAGGTATCGAGCTGCGATTAAGTTGCGAAACTCGGTTAACGACACTGTCACAGTGGGGCATTGCAAAACTAATAGTTAGTCATTATCGTGTATGTTGGAGCCTTTTCTTAACTACAGCTTAGTCATCTAGGTATAAACTACTAGAATTTGCAAGACCTTACTTTCAGGGATTTTTGAAGCTTGATCCAAGTTAATAAGGAATTATAAAAGAAAATTTGAGGGCACTTTATACTGCGTATAATATTTCAAACACGAACAAGTTCCGCAAAACTAACCAAGGAAAATCCAAGGTTCTTAAAAAATAGCAAACTTGGCTAAAGACTAAATAGTCAACTTTATCCACAACTAATTCTTATTTCTCTGGCAACAAACCAACAAATGTTTGCCAAATGGGGTCTTGAACTTTCGAAGGACGTAAAACTTCGGCATATAATATGAATACTCGTGAAAATCGCATAACACTTAAATGTTAAGTACTTACCGGCCATTCAACTCGGTGTGAATAATGAATATGTACACGGCATAACAACATTATTAAGACCAGCCTTCATCTTTACAAAGACGCGGCATCCATAAAAAACTAATAATTTTAACATGAAATTCAACGGCCCGACCGACGTTCGGGCTATCAAAATACAGTTACACGAAAGATATTTTAGAAATAAACCCGAAATATACAAATTTTGTGTCTTAACTGTATACTTTGGTACCTAGAATGAATCATGTATCGAACTTTACTTTTAATTTAAACACCATGAATCTAAATCTGACTATTATCAAACCTGTTTTAATAACCCCAAAATTTACACTGGCCACCACAAAAAAAGAACCAACCAATATTTAAAAACCCACGAAATTTAAACGTTCATATTTCGAACTTTCCAAAGAAGTTTTAAACACATTATCAAAAAACCGTGGCCAGCTCACGGTCGGTTGAAATGCTTCCCCCGCATTCTCAGCCAAGCGGATTCACACGGTAGTCACTTGTGAATGATACATACATACATTCACGGTCGCTGACTATGTAAATAGGTATTTGAATTCTAACACAGCGAGCGACGACCGCCCCAGGAATATTATTAGCGGGAACAATGAGTTACAGAAGAATTTTCTTCAGAAAAAATCGATGAAACGGCTTAATTAGGCGCTAATCGATTGAAGTGTTAATTTAGTTAATTGGTGCTGAAGATGGAATTGTTAATGTAAGTACTTCATTTATGAGTTTTGTAATGAAAAAAGTATTGACAAGGCCTGTCGATATGTACTTTGTTTTAAGTCGCATTATTTCTTTCATAAGACAGTAAAACATGACGCAAGATTTTGTTTACTACGTACGTAAATGTAAGTAGAATGACACCTACCCCATAACTTAACTGTGACTTTAAAAATATCTGTTTCCTAAAACTCCTCAATTTAATTCTATAAACCTAGAATTTCCTATTTACAAAATCCTTGCTAATTTTCTATAAAAAAATACTTACCAAAAATTAAAAACATGACGTTTTACGCAACAAAAAAATGTGTCCAATTACAGACAATTAGTTACAAACGTGTCCCCATTTCTTTGGCGGCGAGTTCATAAGAGGAAACTTGCCCACTCGTTGGGTAACGCAAAATGCAATATATTTGTAAGTGCTGTCGACACGACATCATCAGTTTCACATTATATGAGAAAACGTTAATGCGTTTTATTTTTGCTATTGAGTAAGGCTTTATGTAATTTGAATGTATCTTCAATAAATGTGAATGAATATTTTGAAGTAATACTGCTAAAAAATCCATTTAATCTATGGATCCATTTGGTTTATGGATCTAAAATCAATGTTTAGTATGTAATTTTAAATAACTCATTACTAGATAAAATTAGCCTTTTATTCAGGTATTAAAACTAGATTTTAAACTCAATCTAAGCTTTCAAGCTCCAACTTAAACTACTAACTAACCACTTTTGAAATAGGTTTCCTTATTACTTAACTCCATTAACTAGAGACCAATTTCTCAACTTAAAGCTTTTAACTTGATAAAGTTATACCTAAGTAAAGTAAGTATAAGTATGTCTAAGTTATATATTTCCATAGTGACAGACTCGCTCGCTTACTGCGGTTGGCATAATGCCAATAATTTCATAAATAGATCGCGGTTTTTACATCCATTCCATTAAATAAAGTCAAATGAAGTAGTCATTTGAATATTCGTATGGTAATAATTTGGCGTAAAATTATGTGATTATATTTTAAACTGATCTACAATATGTTAAATATTATTTCTTTTAAATAGTGATACATATTTTTTTGATTTAAAAAAGAAATTACTAGATACCTTTTAAATCATTTGGATGTAAATGGATCCGCCCCGCCCCGATCCATACAGAAGACATCAACGCGTTGCTACGTCATCATTATTAATTTCTGAACAGTCAAATTATTTATTCACGTTGAATAGATTAGATGTAAAACAAGTTTAACAACTTTTATTCGTAAATTATTACCTACTAATAATTTTATGCAATCTATCGCTGCTAAATAATATGTTTTTAAGACAGAACGGTTTGTTAATCGAGTATGTAGATGGCTACTTAATTAAGACGTGCGTGGGAGTCGACAGTAACGTTTATGTAAAAAAGAACATTTTCATTTGCCGGCTCAAGTATTCAAGAGGCGTAACTAAACGAACCGCAGTTCATTGTACCGACTTAAGTATTTTCCCAAACGATTCTTTAAAACACCTTCCGCCATTTTTAATTTGAAAACCCGTCTGTTAAAAACCGTTAAAAATTTAATCAGTTTTCGAGGTAAAAAATCTCGTAAGTGAGATTTGTGTGGAGATAAGTCGTATCGTGGCCGTGTCGTGGCCGAGTCGCGGCGGGTTCGCGGCGGTCAAGGCCTGCGGTGGGCGGCGCAGACAACGAACCCGGATGTAAATGCCTCACAAAAACCCACATATGTTGTACCACTTAGGTATATACGTCTTAGAATTAGATTTGAATAGAACATGAATCTTCACTCTGAGATGCGATGAAATGGTGGTGAAAAGGTGTTACCCTCATTTCATTTAACGAGAAAAAAGAGGGTGTTTTCTACAATAAGTTTAGGGAAAAAATGCTACTCATGTTCAACATCGGGTGGTAGAAAAAAGATGCTAAGAGCGGTGGAAAAAAATATGTTAAACTAAAGACAGAAAAAATGCTACAGACACGGTTCAAAAAATATTTCCCACCAACAAAAAACCAGGAAACAGACATTTCGTATCTCAATCATCTTAATACATTGCATAAACTTAATTAGTTCATTATAATGTGCAGGAAATTACTTGTACTAATTACAAAATAGGCGGTAGTCTGATCACAAAGATAAATGGCGGCCGAGGAATTCGCACCGGCCTTTTACGAAACCGGTTGCGAATATAACTAAACCAACTTAAAAAGAACATAAAAAAATTACTCACCAATACAGCGAATTGATCCTTGTATCCGAAAACCGCACGTTCAAAAATTAGCCAAAACCTTTTACTCCTTTGAATGTAAAGATTTAGTCCCTAAAGATAGGTTCTCGTTAAGGTAAAGTAAGGAGCGATGAGGCGTGCGGTAAGCGGTTTGTACTCGTGAGGTTCACTGTTGCGCGTGCGGCTCGCACTGGGCGGCGGAGGGCCGCGACTGGCCGCGAGCGCCGCGCACGTCCCGCGCGCCCCTGCCCCCTCGCCTCCATTGGTCCAGCGCCGGTGGTGACGTCAGCTAGCGATGACCCCGACGCATGATACAGGCGTACGCGACACTCACAAAGGTTTTGATTTTTTGGTAACCAAGTTGAAGATACTATTGAGTACCTGGTTACTTTTGTAAAGGGATTCTGAATGATTTTTTTTGAAACTCTAAAAAAAGATTTTTTGTTAGGTTTTAAAGTATTTTTTTAACTACGTTGTCTTGGTTTGCACAACATAAACTAAAGTTGTAAGTAAACATTTAGATCAGTATATTCATCTTTGGCTAAAGTACATCTAAGTGTAGGTTACCTAAGTGTTTCATGTTATATACCAGAATAAGGCATTGGTTCCCCCACCCTTTAACATCCCATAAAGTTCGTTAGACTCAAATAAAGTGTCAGAAAAAAGGGATATACTCTTAAAGGAGAAAAAAAATTCGGAATGAGCCGATTTGACGGAGAAAAAAGTAATTTAAGGCTGTAGCGTTACGCTTCTCCTATCCACTGTGTCACCAACCTTACCCATCGCCAACGCCTCTGACATGTAACCACAAGTTATTCACGCCGACAGACGATCTCAGACGAACTATCCCGAATCATCTGTTCGAATTTGAATTTAGAATCCGACATGACGTCTCTAACCGCGACTAGACAGATCGTTCACTTTTGCCGCGTTTTTGCGCCGCGAAACAAACATGGCCGAATTTTCGTAATGGCCGCCCCACAATGGCGGCTTTCTTCGAACGCGAGACCGGTTTGGGACGCGGTTATTTCGCGAACGCTCCGAACACAATTTCATGCACTAATTTTGTATAAATTACGTCCTCCCTCTTCAGGCGGTCTCACGGCACTGAAATAACCGGTTTTCTAAACCACCAGAGTTATGATTACCATTGCAACAAGTTCGCGCTAGTTGGCACCTCCGTTCAAGGTTAGCGGCTGAATTTTACGTCGAGTTTACTATTTCTCTGTTGGTATGAAATTACTTGCATACTTACCATTCACTGAGAAACGTGCGGCGGTTTATTTTGAGGTTTAAAAATGTCTGAGGAACCAGTTTTGAAAGAGTTGTGTCTTTAAATAGTTGGTCGGGTGTATCTAGGTCCGCTTGACGGATGCCGGTATGAAAATTCACGTTTAATTACCGTGTGGCGCCAACGCAATTAAAGCGAAAGGAGTACGGTCGTGGAATAGAATATTTCTCATTTCCGTGCATTCCGAATGTTGCTAGCACCCGATGCTAATCGCAGTAAGTCTTATGTGTTTCGATAGATACTTTATAATTTCGTACGCCTCTATTTTTGATGGCACCAAGTAATTTTATTATTTTTCCATTTAAGCTTCACCAAGCAGAGTCTTGAACATTTTACCTACTTTTATAATAATATAATAATATCGGGTCCCCTTTTCACACACAGTCGGTTAGCCCCATGGTGAGCTATTAATTAGCTTGTGTAATGGGTGCTAACACAACTGATAAACTACATATACTTACGTATATATTTTTATAAATAGATACATATTATAATACCCAGACCACAGGCAACACACATGCTTATCACACAAATATTTACCGTATCGGGAATCGAACCCGGGACCATCAGTTCGGCAGTCCGGCATGGTAACCATTGCGTCAACAGGGTTGTCTATTAAGACAAATTATTTACTACGTTCTCGATGTTCAATATAAAATACACATTCGCTATATCGAATCGCATCGTCGATGTCTTTCAGTCTATCGATACATGAGATGCATCAGTCGATTCCTATCGCGGTATATCTGCTACCATACCAAATAGGTCGACATGGGGATGCAAACCTTAGCTAATGGATATGCTGACAACATCATTTGATCACATCTTGGCATTGGGAAGATCTTTTAAGGATTATGAGATTCTACGTAATTGTAACTTAAGTAATAAAAGTTTTAATCAGTATTCTGAAAAATACCTACTTAGCCAAAGAGTAACACAACATTTCGTTCAGCACCCAATCTTCAGTTATGAAAAACTATCTGGTCCTCGCGGATCCACCTGTGTGCTGAGATAACTACTGCCCACAACCAAGTAAACAATAGCCTTTATCCTTTCTCAGGCTCTAGACTACCTCTGCACCAAATTCTATTTAAATAAGTTCAGTAGTTTTGACATGGAAGCGCGACAAACAAACAGACATAGTTACTTTCGACTAGCCGTTTTCCCGCGGTTTCACTCGCATCCCGTGGGAATTACTGCCCGTACCCGGATAAAATATAGCCTATGTCACTCGTGGATAATGTAGCTTTCGAATGGTGAAAGAATTTTTAAAATCGGTCCAGTAGTTTTTGAGCCTATTCATTACAACCAAACAAACAAACAAAGTTTTCCTCTTTACAATATTAGTATACATATGCGCTACCGAATTCGATTAAAAAAGAAAATTAATAAAGCCATAAAAATCACCCTTTCAAGCACTTCAGAAACCACTAACAACCAATCAGCTGTTTCTTGTTCAGCAACAAACTAAAAATATCCCAGACGGTGATCACAATTCCGTACACTCAGTACTTGTTAGTACAAACAACACATCAAGTAACCACAATCTGTCAAATTTCTACAATCGATTTTCGACCTTGTCACAATAGGGGAAGGTTGATGTTCGATTGGTGAAACTTGACAGATTTGGGTACACTGCTGGCTCCCAGGCCCGCACGTCCATACAAACATTAGGTATTGGTAATCGATGTAAATTCCACAGCCTACTAGGAGCCGGTAAGATAAACAGTGGAATGCAAAGCCAGCCTTTAAGGAATATACCAGTTCTTGTAATCGCAGGATTAAAAGGAAAATGATTATTGTTTCTTTTAAGTCGTGAAGTGTAAGCTTGATTGGAATTTTATCGGGTGTCCTGAGATGTTGTTGATAATCTAATAAGGGTTGTTGAAGAAATAACTAGACTAGGTACTTGTATTTGTTAAAAGTCTCTTTGTATTTATTCCAAATTCGGGTTTAAAAGGACCATGATACAACGTTAGCTAGTACATAGTCCCTTCCAACTTTCATGATGGAAAACATTTTTTTTTTTTTTCAAAAACATATTGCGTCGACCCCAAAATAAAGTTGGAAACAGAGCAGGGAGAAGATGTGTCTCTCAATAAGCAGCCAAATTATCAGATACTAGCTTATAGTGTAAAAGTAGCCTGTAGCCTTCCTCGATAAGTGGGCTATCTAACACTGAAAGAATTTTTCAAATCGGACCAGTAGTCCTGAGATTAGCGCGTTCAAACAAACAAACAAACTCTTCAGCTTTATAATATTAGTATAGATTTATAAAGGCAAATTAATCGATGGATCTATATCCACTATGTAGCATATACCTCAAAACACAACAATCTTACCTCGGCTTCCATCACAGTTCTTAACATATCGTACATAATACATAAGTACAGACGACAGCAGGTCAACGTATACGAATCTGTCAAATTTTACCAATCAAATATTAACCTTCCGCAATTGTGATAAGGTTGAAAATCTATTGCGGGAATTTGACAGATTGTAGTAACTTGATGTGCTGTCGTCTGTACATAGACACAAGTACTTGAGAATATTTTCCGCCGCCTCAAACACCTATCAGTTTGTTACAAGCCGGTCAAGCACCCACGATTCCTGATTAGCCACACCGTCTGCTCGGCTCACGAATTATCACGAAACTTGCCGATTGTAGCCGAAGGCAAGTCATACGCAGGTTTTGTTGGAAAAATCTGTGAGGTAGTGTATCTTTTTAGCCGATTTCCAAAAGAGGAGATTCTCAATTCGCGTGTGAGTATTTCTTTAACCTTTAGTCATTAGTCTTTAGTTATGGTGTAGAAGATTGGATGGAATAATAAATGGGAAGTTTTTGCTATTGATAAAAATGTGATGACCAATTAAAACAGAGGTCCAAAGGTGCATGAATACGAACAGCGTGGTGAACAAAATGTGTCAGAAAATAGAATTTGAAGACGGTAGTTTCAAAGGTTCCAGATACAGTTCTAAATATCTATCTGACAGATATCATCTCCTTGCCCTTATCCCAATCTATTTGGGGTCGGCGCAGCATGTTTTCTTTTTCCATTCTCTTCTATTTGCCGTCATCTCACAAGTAACATTCTTCGTAGCAATAGCGACTTTCACGCAATCCATCCATCATTTCTTTGGTCGTCCCCTTCCGCAATATCCATCTACATTCATACTCAAAACCTTCCTCACAACATGATCCTCACTTCTCCGCATCACATGCCCATACCATGCCAGTCCAAACAACGTTATTATTTTTAACCTATCTCCCAAAAAAATATGGTGGCTTTCAATTCGGATGTTAGTAAGTTTTGTTGAAACCAAAACTTACCACAGAAAACCTTTCAACAAAATGAAATGTAAATTGTTTTATCTACATTTAGATATCTCGCCGTCTCTCTCTCTCTCTCTCTCTCTTGTCCGAATCATTTAGGGTGCGTCGATTAATATGCGCTTCTAATGTTATGGGAAACTGATGCCATTGTGCAGTCTAACGATGGAAATTAATGCATTCCTCATGACGACGCGTGGATGAAGGGATTTCGACATTCTAGAATTAGCTAGGTACATATTTTATCTATAAGTTAGGGTTGTCCTTTGTTCAGTTAACTCTTAAAATCATCAAATTCCTTCATCGATATGAATAATCACAGGATATGAATGGCAATATATTTTAGAACAAAAACATGTCATTTGTAAGGACGAGCTTTCGCCAGTGGTTTCATTCGCTTCCCATGCAAACTACTTCGTGCACCCAGATAAAAAGACACTTTTAGCTTTATATAAATGGACTAGGTATCATCATCTGCCTAGCCTTTTTCCAACTATGTTGGGGTCGTCTTCCAGTCTAACCGTATGCAGCTGAGAACCAGTGTTTTACATGGAGCGACTGCCTGTCGGACCTCCACAGCACAGTTACCTGGGCAACCCGATACCTATTGATAAGACTGGCTTCTGACTACCCGTAACGACTGCCAAAGATGGTCAAATGACAGCCAATCGTGTCTTCCGTTACACAGAAGAACTCGTCGTTACAAGATGGTAACCCATCCACAGACCGACCTNACTTCCTGCTTTTGACTACCCGTAAGGACTGCTAAAGATATTCAAATGACAGCCGGGACCCACCAGTTTATCGTGCCTTCCAAAACACGGAAGAATTCGTTATGACAAGATGGTCACCCATCCACGGACCGACCTCGCCAAGCGTTGCTTAAGCTTATGATGGATCGATCCGCGCGACTTTGACTTAGCCACGAGCTCTTCATAAATGGACTAGGTATATGACAGTGAAATATTTTTTGATTTTTGTTTAAACTGTCGAGTAAATCCTGAGAGTAGCATGCTAACAAACAGACAAGCTCTTCAGTTATTTATGTGGCGGAAGGCTACACGTTGACACAGTGGTTATAACACCACTTTATAAGCATTTCTCCTCCTCCTATTTTATTGACCATCAACTTCTCTCACTGTGTCAATCACTCCATACATCAAGCAGCTAGTCGACATGTACCTTTATCCTCACATTTTCAACTACTATCATTGAACTACTTTCTATCGGTCACTGTCGACCGAACCAAACCTCTTTCATGTCGATTCAGAAGTAATACCTCAAGTTCTAAAGGTTTTCAGTGATGTTCGCAATTTGACAATCGACTCCCCAATCCACTTATATTACAACTATGTTTTATGTGCGGAAATAAAACGGGGAGGACTAAGTTTTATTTGGTGTTCTTTGGGGAAGGAGGAGGGGAGCTAAAGCTGTGTATGGTAATAAACTAATATGATAAGTTTTGTTTATGTTTTATCAAAAATCTAGAGGTTTCCAAAAAAATAAAGAACTCGATAGAATTTCATGTAAACTTTTTTTTATGTTAAACTGAAATAATGTATTTTGAGTACCAGGCGCAGGTTCTTGCACATTTGCTTACTTTATATTCAAAAAGATACAAAACTTTTTTATAGCTTTCATACATAATGTCACTCTAAACTAAAACTCTAAAGTTATATTAATCTGTTAATGAAGTAAATCACTTAACAATACGAATAATAAACCTCGCAAAAACAGCTAATTTTTCAAATAAATACCTAACTTAAAGTCCCGTTTACACATTGCCATTTCATTGCCCGTTGCTTGCCATTTTATTGCAGGAATATTTGACAGGCAACCATTTACCTATTGCAAGATTACGTTTACACAGTGCAAGTAGCATCTTGCTGCAATTAAATGGCAAGCAACGGGCAATTAAATCCGATGTGTAAACAGGCCTTAAGTCAAACATCATCAATTGAGTTGTTTGAACCTCAGAACAAATTATCATATAACGCATCAACGTTAGTCCGTCTGTCTGTATGTATATACATATGTACGTACACACACTATGTAATGATAATCATGCTTATTTATAGAACAGAGTCACGGACGAGGAAAATTCTTAGTATGTCATGAGTTTTCGCGTCAACTATATCCGTTTTATATTAAAACTTGCTATTTTCCGAGGTTTCACTCGCGTCGTATAAAATATAGCCAATGTCACCCAGAGATAGTGAAGCTTCCCAACAGTGAAAGATTTTTTCAGATCGGTTCAGTAGTTTCGGAGTTTTTATAGGACAAACAAAGAAACTCATATTTCCATTATTTATAACTTTATGTGCCGATGGTTTTCTACACTTTTTGTGCCGAGATCAAAGTGTATTCTGTCGTTTCTTGGTGGTGAAACTAATTTCATCATAAATTGCTCAGCGATACAACTATGATAGATGAACAGATAAAGTTACTGTCTTACTTAAAATATTAGTTTGCATTGACACAGAGTTATGAGGAAATAGACTAGGGGGTCGTGTGTGTATTCAGTTTGCGAAGTAGGTTCTATGTAAGTGTTAGAATAGATTATTCGTACTATATTTATTATTTAACGTATTTTAGAAACAATCTATAAAATTAATTAAAACTAGAATTAAATGTGTTTACTTTAATTACCTAAGTGCTTACTACAGAATATCCCAGTTTTCATAATCATCCTTTATCTACTTTGAAAAATAAATTTAAATTAAAACATAATCCTCCTCAATAAATCTAGTTTAATCCCAACATTTTTTCATTTTTTTAATAGGTCTATTTTTTCTATCCGCAATACCTATCATTGAAGTCCTGTCTATACATTACTCAATCTGTGGTCGAGGCTGTTCATTTGCACTTGTAATTGACACCGCATGCAAAACAGTTGGTTCTCGTGAATTGTTATGAGTGTATTAGTGTATGGCGGACTTATAATGAGTTTTGCTGGGAATTAGTGACATAAAGGTGCCCTTTAATTGACAGGGTCTAGGAATTGATATGTTTTTAAAAAACCTAGATTAGTTGAAAATGTTGCCTGATTTTTAATTAGTGAGAGTTAAGTTATCAACATATAAATGATCATCTCGATTGTGATATTGTGATATACGTTTTTGTTTGTACATACTATAAAGGCTCCGAAAATAGTGAAATACCGATTTAAAAGAATATTCCCCTGTTGGGAAGCTTAACTACCTTCGGGAACCTTAGGCAACATATTATCTGGGGACCGGCACTCATTTCCAAGGACACCGGTGAAACCACAACACCGATGACACAACAAGGAAATAACTAACTTAATAGAAATGCTTCAGTAGTTTTAGAGAAAGATCAATAAAACACATACTAACAGTACAATTCAAGTACCAATTTCGTTCTACTTCCATACAAGATTTGTTTTTTATCGTCGAAACCAATCCATCATAGTTGAAGCGTACCTGACATGAGGCCGGAAAGCCGATAGATTTACAAGACAACTCTTATAAACAGGTTGTATTTTAACTTCTAGGTGGGGTCGTTGAACTGCACGTAATAGCTCTTTGGTATCGTCGGTTAATATTTTGTGTGGGGGTTTTGGGAGATTAAGGTTTTCAGTTCTGGATTGTAGATTCATGTAGCTGTCGTCAAAAACTATGACACTCTGAAGTAAATAATTATGTAGCTGTCGTGAAAAGACTGCCGTTCTGAAGTTGGCTTTCAGTGACTTTTAATTAAAACGTACACGCAATACTAATACATTTTATATACTAAGGAGGTTGTTTGTTTGAACACGCTCATTTCATAAACTAAAAGATAGAATTGAAAAATCATTTTAGTGTTAGACAGCCTTTTTTTAAAGGGCTTTACTTCACTTTTATCCCGTTGCGCGAAGAAGTTCGTGACATCAGTAAAATCGCTGGTGTAGTGATAATGCAAGAACTTTTAATCTACCTGTTCGCTAGCCGATTTTCTTAACACGTCATAATGTGGTAACGTACTCGAGAACTAGAGTTTACGTAACCCATAAGCAGCTTCGATTCCATTAAGGTCCACCCACTCAGATATTGCTATAACATAGGCTGGCAGAATCGTTAAGTAAGAAGTATCTTAGAACAGCTTGGTAATAAGAAAAAGTTTATAAATGTATAGTCTAANACAGAATATCCCAGTTTTCATAATCATCCTTTATCTACTTTGAAAAATAAATTTAAATTAAAACATAATCCTCCTCAATAAATCTAGTTTAATCCCAACATTTTTTCATTTTTTTAATAGGTCTATTTTTTCTATCCGCAATACCTATCATTGAAGTCCTGTCTATACATTACTCAATCTGTGGTCGAGGCTGTTCATTTGCACTTGTAATTGACACCGCATGCAAAACAGTTGGTTCTCGTGAATTGTTATGAGTGTATTAGTGTATGGCGGACTTATAATGAGTTTTGCTGGGAATTAGTGACATAAAGGTGCCCTTTAATTGACAGGGTCTAGGAATTGATATGTTTTTAAAAAACCTAGATTAGTTGAAAATGTTGCCTGATTTTTAATTAGTGAGAGTTAAGTTATCAACATATAAATGATCATCTCGATTGTGATATTGTGATATACGTTTTTGTTTGTACATACTATAAAGGCTCCGAAAATAGTGAAATACCGATTTAAAAGAATATTCCCCTGTTGGGAAGCTTAACTACCTTCGGGAACCTTAGGCAACATATTATCTGGGGACCGGCACTCATTTCCAAGGACACCGGTGAAACCACAACACCGATGACACAACAAGGAAATAACTAACTTAATAGAAATGCTTCAGTAGTTTTAGAGAAAGATCAATAAAACACATACTAACAGTACAATTCAAGTACCAATTTCGTTCTACTTCCATACAAGATTTGTTTTTTATCGTCGAAACCAATCCATCATAGTTGAAGCGTACCTGACATGAGGCCGGAAAGCCGATAGATTTACAAGACAACTCTTATAAACAGGTTGTATTTTAACTTCTAGGTGGGGTCGTTGAACTGCACGTAATAGCTCTTTGGTATCGTCGGTTAATATTTTGTGTGGGGGTTTTGGGAGATTAAGGTTTTCAGTTCTGGATTGTAGATTCATGTAGCTGTCGTCAAAAACTATGACACTCTGAAGTAAATAATTATGTAGCTGTCGTGAAAAGACTGCCGTTCTGAAGTTGGCTTTCAGTGACTTTTAATTAAAACGTACACGCAATACTAATACATTTTATATACTAAGGAGGTTGTTTGTTTGAACACGCTCATTTCATAAACTAAAAGATAGAATTGAAAAATCATTTTAGTGTTAGACAGCCTTTTTTTAAAGGGCTTTACTTCACTTTTATCCCGTTGCGCGAAGAAGTTCGTGACATCAGTAAAATCGCTGGTGTAGTGATAATGCAAGAACTTTTAATCTACCTGTTCGCTAGCCGATTTTCTTAACACGTCATAATGTGGTAACGTACTCGAGAACTAGAGTTTACGTAACCCATAAGCAGCTTCGATTCCATTAAGGTCCACCCACTCAGATATTGCTATAACATAGGCTGGCAGAATCGTTAAGTAAGAAGTATCTTAGAACAGCTTGGTAATAAGAAAAAGTTTATAAATGTATAGTCTAAATACAGGGTTACTTGTAATTCGACGTATATCCGAAAGGAGGTGATAGAAGGGCCCAAGAGCAACAAATTAAGTCACTCTTGCCTCTGAGCAAAGTTCAGTGGTTTCCGAGATATTGGCAATTTTTGGATTTTTGGAAATTTACCCAAAATTCGACATTCAAGCTTAGACCTTTTTGGCCATTATTACACCATTTGAAAACCTTCTGACTAATCCTCTCAAGCTTACGCACTTTTCTGCCTCATAGAACAGCTTAACGATGTCGAAATCTAACAGTATTGGATTTGGTAGCGTCGATTTTTTACATGGACGATTTGGTTATGGGCGCAAATTAGTAAGACACATACAAAACAAAAATTGCGAAAATCTCGGAAACCACTGAACTTTGCTCAAAGGTAAGAGTGGCTTAATTTGTTGCTCTTGGGCCCTTCTATTACCTCCTTCCGGATATACGTCGAATTACAAGTAACCCTGTAGTAGTATCTCTATAGTCACTAAATAGCTGGGTATCTGTGAACTTTTCATTTAAATGATGGGTAGCAGCTTTAGCGTGAAAACCGGATAAACGTACAGACAGAGTTATATTCACATTTATAATATCACTCTAACGGCAAATAATATAAGAATATATTCCCCGTTTACCTCGGGAAATATAAATTGTATTTATTTTTAGAAACCTTCCTTGATCAATAAAAAATATAAATATTTTAATCAACTAGAGTTACAAATTGGTATATTCTTATTAGGTTATAAGACATATAAATTTGAAAATATTTTTAATTTATTTTATATCAACCTACTATGTTACGTAGCATACTATAAATTCAAACATCTTACAAACCTTTATCGCAAAAACCAATAAACGGTTAATCCCCTAACCACCATCAGTTCATAGGAAGCATTATAGTAGAAATACTTACGATTTTTATTTAAAAATTACCGGTTTATCTGCTTCAAGTATAACGTTTGAGGATTAGAACATATAGCTAACAGGAACAGCCATGAGCACTTTCTATGCGAAAAAGTAAACTCATTTACGAGACGAGCGAGGCAACGCAACAAAGTGATAGCTCACCCAAACATTTTCGATCATATCGTTAGGAACGCATATGACAAAATTGAAAAAACACAACACAAACTTGTATGAGTATTGACTCATACTCAAAGTCCAGACACCTGCAGATTAAGCTACTACAATCTGTAAAATTTTAATAGATTTTATACGTCATGTCTAAAGTACAGACGCCAACAGGTCAACCAACCCGAATCTGTAAAATTTTACCAATTGAAAATTAGCCTTCCATAGATGGGATAAGTTTGAAACATATGAAAGAAATTTGATAGATCTCAAGCAGTCAAATTATTTCCACCCACCAAATGATATCAACCTCAGTTGATGCGCAAGCATCAGGACAAGCTTCAATGTTGATTGGGCAATACAGATTGAGGCATCTTGATGTGCTGAAATCTGAGTATGAATGGCGCTTATACCTTTGTCACAGAAAGCACAGCAATGGCGTGTCCAGTCAGTTAAATACTCCAAGGCTTTCAAACGTAACGTTTGAGAGCACCTAGCAACGTCTATGGGCGTTATCCCGGGACAGCATAACCAGTTCCTAATAATTTATGGATCTTGCATCCTCGAGTTGTATCCGACGATTTTAATCTTGTAAGATGGAGTCGCGATGTGTTATGCAGTGTGAAATGCTTTAAATACTCATTATGGAATGCTAATTGTTTTTTTAATAAAACATATTTGAATTAATTCTGCTTTTCTTTGTTTTTTTTTGTAAACGGAAAAATTCTTGCCTTATTTGTTAGAAACTTCATAACACTCACAGTTCAGAAATATCAGTTCAAGCAATATTAAAAATCTCTTTTCTATGTGTGGGTATTCGCAAAAACTTGATGTCTTAAATATAGCTGTAACATGTTAATATAGTATGTATGTACAGATGACAGCAGGTTAACCTACTAGAATCTGTCATTTTTTTCCGATCGAATGTTAACCTTCCACTATTGTGATAAGGTTGAAAATCTTTTGAAGAAATCTGACCGATTGTGGTAGGTTGATGTGCTGTGATCTGTACAATGTACGTAACAATTAAAATCAATTATATTTTAACAAATAAAAGATTTATCTTTAAATGGAGTTCTCACAATTTATTAGATCGTTTCAAATGATAGTGATGTATTGACATATATTATTTATTGGTTATAATTACGGATGCTGTTTCCACTTATAATAAAAGATATAAAAGAAAAAAGATGGGTGTTTCACCTGCTTATTGTACGTATGTATGTGGAGAAACAAGTTTTGTACTGACTAGTTTCATTTATTATTATTTTCAGTCACAGATACAAGTGAAATTAAGGCATTAAGTTGTGTTATCTCAACAAAAAGATTATTTAATTATTTAAATCCAGAAGTGTTTTTCGTCTTTATATTTTACAGCTAAAAAAAATATCCAGGAAATATTTTTGACATTTTATTTTATATCATGCGGATCATGTCGCTTATGCCAGCGACAGTGCGTTTTCCCAACATTTCTCTTCACTGCTCAGCTCCTATTGATTGGAGCGTGATGAAAAGTATACTATAACCTGCTCAGGGGTATGAATAATAATTGTACCAAGTTTCGTTAAAATCCGTCGAGTAGTTTTTGTTTCTATAACGGTTACACAGACACACAGACAAAAATTCTACTGATTGCATTTTTGGCATCAGTATCGATCCCTAATCACCCCCTAATAGTTATTTTGGAAATATGTTTCATGTACAGAATTGATCTCTCTATAGATTTATTATAAGTACAGACTGTGACATCAGACGGTTATTTTTTTTTTAATTTCTACTAATTATTTTTTTGCTATTATACTGTTTCTTTCCCTTAAAAAGTACGTTCCTATAATTATCATTTTTAGCACTTTGCAGACCATCAAGCCTTTTATTATTTCTGCTAAACCACAACACACCGACCACACAATATAATTCGCGATCAATTGAAAGATATCATTATTATAAACTTTAGTTTAAGATTAGGTTAAACTTATAGCCACTACTGTTCGCCGGTTAAGATATCGTATCTTAAAGATTATCTTATTGCTATTTATGAAGCACATTTCCTATCTTAGATTTACCTTATTGTATTATGAATAAACTTATGGTTATTGTATGTGTTCGTGCAAAATTATATTGTTTCCTTATTGTTCTTATTTGAACTGTGATCTCACACTTTTTTCTGATTTGACATTAAAAAGGTTCATATACTTAAACCAAACCAGGGTAAGTACCTCCTCATATGCCCCTTTGCTACTCTGACTACCACAGAATTGTTTTCATAAACTTGTCTTACAAGCCTGCGAAAAGAACGTTCCAATTTAAATAAGTAATTTACAAAACGATATTACCAAAAGATCAAAACAAAATTAGACTTTCTAGAAAGCCTGGGTAACTAAACCTAGTCTTCTAGAAATTTCAATCAGTCTTCTTCATCCGCACTAAAATTTCCGAAGAATCTATTTAAATCATTACTACAAAAATCTCATATCATCTTCCACAAGCGCAATCTGCTAACCTGCTTCACATACCCATATCAATAACACAGACAAACAAATAAACAAACCAATCACAATAACTAATACAATTTCCCCGTAAACCGAAGCGCTCATACATTATATTTTCCTGTTTTCCCAAACATATTTTTCATATTTATCGTAGCTCAAAACTACAGATATTTCAAAGACACGACGAGTTGTATAGCCCGGAGCGTGCGTCCATTTTGTACAAACAACAGTAGGACACGGTACCCGAACCTGTCAAATTTTACCAGTCAAACATTAACCTACCTCTATTGTGATAAGGTTGAAAATCTATTGCAGAAGTTTGACAGATTGTTGTAACTTGATGTGCTGTCGTCTGAACAATATTCGTAGGTACTGAGAAAAATCTGGGTTGCGGATCATAAAATATAGGTATGTCATAACTTTGGACGATGGTGGAATGTGGACTATAAAATAGTAGAGGGTATTGTGAGATGAGCGAAGTCAATGGATATATCAGTCCGTAGTTCCTTGTATGAATTTTCTTGACCTGAATTTTGAGCTTATCGCTATGGAGTTCATTAAAGCAAGGATACCTATGATATTCAGTTTTCCGTCACTATACTTGTACAACCCTAGCATTTAATTAGATGATCGAAAACTATACTTGCTTTCCAGAAAATTCCTCCAAAATCCTGGGGTCAAATAACTAAACAAAAACTTGCTATGTATTCACTATACCAACAAAAAAGAATCTGCTTTCAATCAATGTCCTGATGATTTATGACGCCTATCCACAGATGAGAAAATTATCATTTTTTTGGGATATGGGTAAGACATCTGGTAGTACGCCACCTATTTTATACAAAAAGAAATAATAGTTCTGATACGTACCAAACAATACTGAACAAATCCTAACAATACTACATCAGAACAGTTACACCATTCTAAGTTCGAATCCGACTTTCTACACAGACAATAGAGGGCGGGGGAGTCGGGTCGCGATCGTGACGACTCGGCAAACTCCGTGACTCCTCGTGACACATGACTCATCTATCCGATCGTATTGGCACGACTGGCCTACGTATTTGTTTTGAACTTTCTCGTAATTGTCGAGATTGGATGGCGGTTCTAGATTTGAATATCAGATTCTGGAATTATGACGTCATCGTGGTCTTATGAAAGGTCAAAGGTGTAGTAAAGAATGAATGGTTTCTTCACCGTTTTTAGAACAGGGGTCTCAGATTTCACCAATGTATCTGTGTAGTAGGCATCTACTCAGGTTTAAGACATGCTTATCTCTTTTTATATATAAATAGAAGTTATAGTAGATATTCTCACGTAAAACAATTTTCCAGTACCAATAAATAAGATTTTGTAACAGCAAAGCATCTTCAATTTTATTTTTTGCGAAATGAAGGAGGGTCTTCAAATCACGTAAACAATTTATAATCCAATCCCTTTGAAGCAGTCACGATTGTGAAAACCTTTAAGTATTCAATTTCAATCTTGGTCCAAATTAAAGCTCAAGCCAGGCTTAACTATAGCTTATTGGATTTTCGGTAAAAAAGAATCAACTCAAGGATTTGAATTTGGAATAATCAATTTCAAAAATAGTATTCATACTGGCCACTTCTGAATTTTAGTTCTCAAGTCTCGTAGATTCGTAGACGTAAAGGCGGTCCCACACCTATGTATTGTTCTAGANTAAACTTATAGCCACTACTGTTCGCCGGTTAAGATATCGTATCTTAAAGATTATCTTATTGCTATTTATGAAGCACATTTCCTATCTTAGATTTACCTTATTGTATTATGAATAAACTTATGGTTATTGTATGTGTTCGTGCAAAATTATATTGTTTCCTTATTGTTCTTATTTGAACTGTGATCTCACACTTTTTTCTGATTTGACATTAAAAAGGTTCATATACTTAAACCAAACCAGGGTAAGTACCTCCTCATATGCCCCTTTGCTACTCTGACTACCACAGAATTGTTTTCATAAACTTGTCTTACAAGCCTGCGAAAAGAACGTTCCAATTTAAATAAGTAATTTACAAAACGATATTACCAAAAGATCAAAACAAAATTAGACTTTCTAGAAAGCCTGGGTAACTAAACCTAGTCTTCTAGAAATTTCAATCAGTCTTCTTCATCCGCACTAAAATTTCCGAAGAATCTATTTAAATCATTACTACAAAAATCTCATATCATCTTCCACAAGCGCAATCTGCTAACCTGCTTCACATACCCATATCAATAACACAGACAAACAAATAAACAAACCAATCACAATAACTAATACAATTTCCCCGTAAACCGAAGCGCTCATACATTATATTTTCCTGTTTTCCCAAACATATTTTTCATATTTATCGTAGCTCAAAACTACAGATATTTCAAAGACACGACGAGTTGTATAGCCCGGAGCGTGCGTCCATTTTGTACAAACAACAGTAGGACACGGTACCCGAACCTGTCAAATTTTACCAGTCAAACATTAACCTACCTCTATTGTGATAAGGTTGAAAATCTATTGCAGAAGTTTGACAGATTGTTGTAACTTGATGTGCTGTCGTCTGAACAATATTCGTAGGTACTGAGAAAAATCTGGGTTGCGGATCATAAAATATAGGTATGTCATAACTTTGGACGATGGTGGAATGTGGACTATAAAATAGTAGAGGGTATTGTGAGATGAGCGAAGTCAATGGATATATCAGTCCGTAGTTCCTTGTATGAATTTTCTTGACCTGAATTTTGAGCTTATCGCTATGGAGTTCATTAAAGCAAGGATACCTATGATATTCAGTTTTCCGTCACTATACTTGTACAACCCTAGCATTTAATTAGATGATCGAAAACTATACTTGCTTTCCAGAAAATTCCTCCAAAATCCTGGGGTCAAATAACTAAACAAAAACTTGCTATGTATTCACTATACCAACAAAAAAGAATCTGCTTTCAATCAATGTCCTGATGATTTATGACGCCTATCCACAGATGAGAAAATTATCATTTTTTTGGGATATGGGTAAGACATCTGGTAGTACGCCACCTATTTTATACAAAAAGAAATAATAGTTCTGATACGTACCAAACAATACTGAACAAATCCTAACAATACTACATCAGAACAGTTACACCATTCTAAGTTCGAATCCGACTTTCTACACAGACAATAGAGGGCGGGGGAGTCGGGTCGCGATCGTGACGACTCGGCAAACTCCGTGACTCCTCGTGACACATGACTCATCTATCCGATCGTATTGGCACGACTGGCCTACGTATTTGTTTTGAACTTTCTCGTAATTGTCGAGATTGGATGGCGGTTCTAGATTTGAATATCAGATTCTGGAATTATGACGTCATCGTGGTCTTATGAAAGGTCAAAGGTGTAGTAAAGAATGAATGGTTTCTTCACCGTTTTTAGAACAGGGGTCTCAGATTTCACCAATGTATCTGTGTAGTAGGCATCTACTCAGGTTTAAGACATGCTTATCTCTTTTTATATATAAATAGAAGTTATAGTAGATATTCTCACGTAAAACAATTTTCCAGTACCAATAAATAAGATTTTGTAACAGCAAAGCATCTTCAATTTTATTTTTTGCGAAATGAAGGAGGGTCTTCAAATCACGTAAACAATTTATAATCCAATCCCTTTGAAGCAGTCACGATTGTGAAAACCTTTAAGTATTCAATTTCAATCTTGGTCCAAATTAAAGCTCAAGCCAGGCTTAACTATAGCTTATTGGATTTTCGGTAAAAAAGAATCAACTCAAGGATTTGAATTTGGAATAATCAATTTCAAAAATAGTATTCATACTGGCCACTTCTGAATTTTAGTTCTCAAGTCTCGTAGATTCGTAGACGTAAAGGCGGTCCCACACCTATGTATTGTTCTAGAAAGTGAAGACCGTCAAAAGGTCGGCACTATGTGAATTGCTCCCTGACCTTTACCTACAGAAACAATACCAGTGTGTCAACACAGTCGTCTGAGCTTCGTACATAGTGTAGTATATCACGTCACTCGTCCATTGTATAGGACCTCTTTTGTAACACTTGTGTAAATAAGTGTGTACGGGACTTATTTGGAGCGGAAAAAATCTCATAGTGTTGTCGTCATAGTTCTTTATTAAAGTGCCTTTCTAGCTTAGCGTGTTGGCAAATATGAGCGCTCTGGAAAATGGAAGCATGACGAATATGATTTTCGTGGAAAAAGATCCTGCTTCACGGAGTACCGACTACAATTGTCTTTAGCGCAATGCCTCTGAAATATTCTAGTGAAAATTGAATGTGGAATCTATCTAAACATCTAGTACATTTACATAAAATATTTCAAACCATTCCAACCCATCAATAAGAAACGCAGCAAAAATTCAATTTATGAAACAAAACGAAAATATTTCAAATATTTCCGAGAACAACGTGGAATAATCGCATTTTAAATCGCACCGTTTCGAAATTCGAATTTTATATAAAAGTTCTCGTAATGCGTGACGTCATTTTACAACCAGCCAGCGAGAGCATGCAAGAATTTCGTCTCTCGATTGTTTTTGGTAAGATAGGTAGAAAATGGTTGGTTTTGCAAAAAGTCCTCGGAAAAGAGATTGTATCGAGTTGAGGAAATATAAAGAACCGTTGTTTGTAATGTTTGCTCGATCTGAATCCAATCTCGGGTTGTATTCCCACAGGCAAGCTTGTGTACTAAGCGCGTGGCTAGTTTTATCCTCTAGAGACGATGTTGCCTTTTTTTCGCTGTAAGACAAGCGTTCGCCGTCGCTATATTTTGTTTCACTTATCTTAAAGTGCTGTGTTGTTTACAGATAAACTTAGAACTTAGTTTCAGTGTTACGTTCGAAATAATTTTTATTGAAGGCCGAATTTTATTTTCCCTTACTAGATTTATTAGATTCAAGACTTTAATAAAATAAGTGACGATAAGCTATCGATATTTTTATACGTTAAACTAGATATTGGAAGTTTGGAGGCAAATTACAACTCTTACAAATACAAGGAAGTTCGTCCAATCAAGTTTCGAGATCAATTATTATTTGTGACGTCATTTATTGATCGGTCTCTTGTACTCTTAATTGTACCTAAAAACAGCTCCGTCAATGTTTACAATAATTGCTACGATCAGTAAGAAAACTGGATGTGTATATTTAAAGGAAGGTATCACGCTTGTAACAACATTTGTGGCTATTTTAAAGTTTTGCAGTGGTTATTGTAAATAACAATACAATGAAGAAAACAACAAATAAAATTGTTCCCCACCATGTACTAAACAAACTTTAAAAAAAAAGTATACTTACGCAAAAATCCATTCCAAATCATCCTTAAAATTTAAAAACCGAACTTATTCTAAAAAAGAATAAACTACAATCCTATTTAAAATTGACAGCCAGCTATTTATTTTTAACCGTTTGAAAAAAGGAACACACTAGGTATACAACCTCATTATAAGCAACTATCATTGAAGACTCACCTCCTCACGTATTGGCGAGGCACATACGCCGCACCCAATTTAAATACAAAAAAAGTTCTCAAATCACCTCGGATTTAGTTCAAGAGCCACTCGTGGAGGCGGATTTCTTATGGGTGTGTGGTGCAAGGGATAAGATGTTACGGTGAGGACGATTTTTAATATGAAGTTTTGAGAGCAAATTATGTATAATACTTTTATTACAGATGAAGCTTATAATAAGTAAATATAATGCTATGCTATGCTTCCTATGCTCATAGGAATGATATATGGTCCTGACTAAATCTAACATGAGATGAGTATGTTTCAGAGCTTGCCGGGGCTGCGGGATTGTTCTAAAGAATTACCGCGGCCCAGATACACAAAGGACTCAAGAAGGAATACGGTGGGTTTTAGTCGGTAAAAATCTGATACTCCCTCAAGCTGTCATAGCGGAAGGACTTATCTGGTGATTTCTACCTTTGTCTTATCACAGTCACCGATATTACAAGACTCCCAAAGAACGATTCCATTCAATGATAAACAAAGGAGAATTCTAGGACTTCTAAACTGCCTCTGCTGAACTGAAATAATGAAGACTCGCTCATTACAATTTGTGTGTCTAAATCTCTACAGCTTACACTAACGCTCTCGCTTCATCTTATGACCTACACCCTTTACGTGGGAGGTTGTATTGTAACGCTACATGTGAACGGCGACGCATCTGCATCAACTAAGTTCATTGACCCCGTTCGTAAAACGTCTGTGAGAAGGTCATATGTTTCGGCAAGTGCGAATAACGTTCGATTTAAAAATTTGAATTTTGTTGCAGCTAACGTACTTTTGAGAACTGGTTTTTCAAGATGGCGGGTTTAGTCACGTTTAGCTATGCTGTTCGTACCTGCATGTTTTAGGTATTTGTTTAAGATTTTTAATGGATGTAGGTATAAAATATAACGACCATTAAAACGTGGATAACTGAAATTGAAGCTTTTTATCCTTGTTTATCTCTTAGTTTTAGCCTATTGTGTTTGACAGGTAACTCTAAAAGTTAAGTTTTGAACTTAATAACAAAATTTTCAGATATTATTTCTTCATTCTTTCAGATATTCAATAACAGGCGTAATTGAGATGTTTTAATAGAATTTGCTGGAAACTTTCCAAAGAACGCCAATCTAGGAAAATGGCTCAAAGAAAATTGGTTATTAGGTTACCAAATGTTAACAACAGTTTTTATCGTTTTATTAAAACGCAGGAAAAAAAATAGAAGTAACATTTACTATAATTCAATTTGATAAGCTGCCAAAAAAACCGACATGGCCGGATTTACATGACAAGTAAATAGTCTACAACCAAAAAGGTACACGTACCGACCTCTATGCTTCGTTCATTTATCATCTACCCACATTGCACTTAATCGGACGTGAACGCTCCATAACTTGACGTTAAACAGTTAGCTAAATACCTCGGGTTTTCCTTATATTAGTTTCCATTATGAAGTTGAATTTAGAATTAGAGGAAAACACAATGTTCTTTTGACCTTAGGAAACAAGGCAGTACTGGCACACATGGTCGAATATTTTTTGGTGTAAAACCTCTTTGGTGATCTCGTTTATTTTCTTTAATACGTTTAGTAGTATATTGAATCGTTTGTGATTCCATTATGGCAGAATTACCATAAATTAGTTTTTTATTTATTCAGATTAATAATTTAGATAAAACGATATTAATGTAACGTTCGAGTGTATTAGCTTTTAAGATAAAATGCTGCTCTGATTTATAATGGTGTTATTTTTTATAAAAAAATATTGTTAGCTCACTAAGTTTTTTTCTTGGCATTCTATTTACTGTTATATGATTCACAAAATTTAGATAAGAACATTTTCTATCATTTCAGAGAGCATGACCATTGATAAGTTGGTATAATATTGCGAAAATTATAGCCAATGTATTTTTATTTGAGTATTTCTCAGATCCTATTGATCTATTTATCAGGAAACATCTCAAATGAGGGAATTGTACAGACAACAGCAGGTCAACGTATACGAAACTGTCAAATTTTACCAATCGAAAATTAACCTACCTCCATTGTGATAAGGTTGAAAATCTATTGCAGAAATTTGACAGATTGTGGTAACTTAATATGCTGTTGTCTGTACATTATTTGGGAGCTACGTTTAAGTTCAAATTATATACTAAAAGCAATATTTTACAATATTTAATTCAACACCTAATCGTACACATACTCATTTTACTCAAGCTTGATAGTTAAGAGCATTCACATGTAAATGGCAGGAAATAATAAAGTCATTCCGAACTTTAGACCATATTTGTGCTGTATAGGATTGAGGAAAAGTATAATAAACAGTTTTATTTATTGAAAACCTGAATATCGACTACTCAAGAATAAATTAACCCAGGAACAACGAGCTAGTAAAATCTAGCCATAGCATTGGTGTACTAGCATTTAGTCTATGCTTTCGACTGAGTACTCGTATATCATATAATAAGGAGGAAACGTTTTTTGTTTGGTTGTAATGAATAGGCTCAAAAACTACTGGACCGATTTAAAAAATTCTTTCACCATTCGAAAGCTACATTATCCACGAGTGACATAGGCTATATTTTATCCGGGTACGGGCAGTAATTCCCACGGGATGCGAGTGAAACCGCGGGAAAACGGCTAGTCATATAATAAGGAGGAAACATTTTTTTGGTTGTGTGTACCCTAAAGACTCCGAAACTACTAAACAGATTTGAAAAAATCTTTCACTTTTGAGAAGCTAGACTGTCCCCAAGTAACAGGCTATATTTTGTTCGGGATTAAAAAGTTCAATTATTTTTACTAAAACAATGTCGAATAAGTTAGATTAATGCAGTTAAAGGAATCCTACTTATTACATAATCTTTTATTTGGAAGCCAAAAAAAAGCGTTTTTGAAAACACAACAGACAGACATCATTAAAATCTCAAAAGTAGTATTAGGCCACAGACACACCACCGGTCGTCCACTACATGAATCAAACTGGCCACATAAAGTACGTTACACACTGCTCATTATCTCAGTACGTAAGTGACATATACTAGACGAAAATATTGCGACATAGTAAGTAAGCAACAAGTTACCTCATGGCTTAACTTAATGACTCATTGACTCGTGTCTCGGCTTAAATTTATTCGCGCTGCAATCTGATTGGTTATGTGTAGCAGGTCTAATTTCTTTTATAGAAAGTTTTCCTCAAGTAACAGAACTTGTAAAAAAATATATCTTCTAATAACTTCATGATGGTCAAAATGTACGCATTAAGTATTACTGCGCATGCGTAAGGCGTTGAATGGCTAACTTCGGAAAAGCAAACTAATTTGATGAAAACTGTACGAAGCTTTTCAGCAATTGAATGCTTATCCCGATGAAGTTATTAAAAACTCTTGTCTTAAATACCTATCGGAAATATTGTGTACAATTTACTCACAATACAACATACATCACTATAAATTACTTAAAATAAGTAATATTTACAAATAAATAAAAACAAGAGAAATTATAACCATGTGACAAATTGTTAAATATCGTATGAGTTTTCCTAAACTAAATTAAGACGAGACACAGCGTTCTTTGGTGGTTTTACCATATAATAAAACCACCAAAGAGCGATTTAAATTAAGAGCCATACCTTTATAATCCTAAGCATAAAAATCATTTTTTCTACCAACCAAAACATTATAATGACGTCATTATAAGCCCAGTAAACAAATTCGTGAATCTTGATTAGCAACGCTCGAGTAATACGGCATTAAATCAAGTTCATTCTAAGTTAATTCTAAGTCATTGGATGAACTTAAATATAACATGAAGTAGAAGGTATCATTAAACTGTATTTTTATTGACAGGTGTGACTAGACCAGGGAAATGAAAGCTATGACTTTTAAGGCTATAGCAGACCATTACAGCACTTATTTTTGGACACAAACGAACAAAAAGAAATGTTTAGTCATTATTATATTAATCAAATACAATTTTCTTTTGGACTTCTACATAATTATGTTAAAATTAAAGTAAAAGCGCGGTCAAACTACGATAATCACACAGAATTGTAATTTCGTGAACATTATATTGTTTTAACGAACTAACATTTCTGTGTAGCTAAACTATATTAATCTGAATGAATTGTACAACTTTTGCTATGAATTCCATGCATCTGAGTGCAAAGTTCTGCAAAATGCATCATGTGGCAAACTTTAGTATTTAATATATGTAAATTCTGATTATTCGTTGAAACTGCCAGGAGCAATATGTTCGAAAATACTGAGTAAAATGGTTTATACATATTTTAATTAATAATTTGGGTTTTAATAGTCAAAACATACTGTAACATTAACGCGCGGATGTAGTGGTTAATTGTATTAGCTGTTGCAGGTTCGATTCCCTCATGAGGCAGTTAAAATATTTTAAGATTTGAGTGATTTTATGTTTTCAATATAGAAAAAAATCTTATATTTCTGCATAAAATCTTCAAATAATAATAGTGCCTATTTCAAATGGAAATAATTTGACAATTCATGAATCTCAAAAATTTGTATGAAGATAGCCAACAAAGAAAATAATGACTAAAATAAATAAATAGCGATTTTCAAAAATTGTTATTAATAACGATCTTCAGTGCCCACTTTAAAAAATATTAACAACCAAGATAGGAGCTGTGATAGCAATCTCAGACACCTATAAGAAGCCTTAAAGATTTCAAGGGAAAAGATAAGAATATCTGTCTCACAAAAGAAAATGATATCGTTATTCTCTGCATAATCAGTGTTCTAATAAAATAGGTACTTTCCTTTAATATACAATGCCATCACAGTTTTACAACCCAATTACTGAGTAGCAGTAGCCAATATTTTAAGCTGAGATCGTGTCAGACTTTTAGGCTTTCTGGTGTGCTAGTAACAAATAAATGATGGTCGTAGTATCGAATATATTAATTAATCTATACTAATATTATAAAGTTAAAGATTTTTTTGTTTGAACGCGCTAATCTCAGAAACTATTGGTTCGATTTGAATAATTATTTCAGTGTTAGATAGCCCATTTAATTTTATCGATGAAGGCTATAGGCTACTTTTTTATACGGGTGCGCCGAGTAATTCCCACTCCCATTCTTATTCTTATAATAGGCATGACGACAGGGTAAAAAATAAGCAAATCCATTTAGTCCGTAATTTAGATTATCGCAAAATATTGGACACGTATTTATTGTTTTTAATCTAAAAAAATCTATCGATAATAACAAAGATAATGAGTATCAAAGTTTAGGAGTGGGGGGTCCTGACGTCACGCCTATGTCAAAATTGTACGTAGGCGTGACGTCACGCGCAATTTCAGCGGTCTATAACTACGTAATTATTTGTTTAGATGAAAAACGAAAAAATACGTATGCAATATTTTTTTATATAAAAGACGGACTATTTTTTTAGTTGTCATGCCTATTTGCTAGCCATCCAAGCGCCTAGAATCGCCTTCTTGGTTTTATTTATCAGATTATTTGTCATAAACAATTTTCTAAGAATAATTATTTTCCTCACAAATCACTTTATCTATTAGAGAAAGCCGCGCTGAAATAAGTGCGATGAGTTTTTGAACTTATCGCAAGTAGACAGACAGACGCTATGGAAAACTTTACAGTAATTGTTTTTCAACGTTGTGTATCAAATATATAAATTGCCCGCCATTTTTTCCATCAAAAACCGTTGCAACACCATATATGATATGTTACTAGTGGGTAGACAACATGTAGCGATCAATTCTTAATTTAAGTTCACTTCCTTGCTGCGCGGGAGTATTAATCTACATGCCTTATTAGGATATTTGCTTACACTAGACATCCATTTTATTCCATACTTGTAGCTGATTTTACATACTCCCTGTAGAAGGTATACTGAGCTTGTATTCTGAATAATCTAGATTCCCGCAGCTACGCGTCCAAGTGTTTTTGAATTTGTTTTCGGAGAATTTTTATGTAGGTGCAGGAAATAGTTCCACAAAAAAAGAATTAAAATATATAGTAAATAAAGAAACTGACTGAGAATGTTTTTCGGAAAAAAAACTCCCACGTACGTCCACGTATAAGGGCTCGTTCAGACACAGCAGGTACCGCGCGATTTCCATGCGATTCTGAAATCGCGCGGGTCTTATTTGTATGAGTTATTAAGTAATAGTTCAGACTTAACCGCGCGGTCACCGCCAGAAAAACGCGCGGTTCTCATGTCTGAACTAGAGCTTAGAGTTTCCTCTCAATAACTTTTTGTCCAAGTGAGTAGGTTAAAAAATGGTTTAAAAATATAAAAAATAAATAATATACAGAGAAAGCACAGCAAATCAATCAGCTTTTCCATCGTAAAGTCACAAATGATACCTACACCAATCCCACTTAGTATCGAAATACGAAATGACTTCCAAGAAATGTATACAGCATTTCCAAATCGTGAAACTCAATATTGAAATAAAATGGTCATTTAAGGCCGGCGCACATATGACGGAGCCCTGTTCGGCGTATATTTCATTGTCATGCTAATATCAACATTGTTATCATTAAAATAATATTAAAAATCAATCAACACATCGTATATCTATACTTATATTACAAAGAGGTTAAATTGTTTGTAAGTTTGTTTGTAGGGGGTAATCTCTGGAAGTAATGAACCGATTTTAAAAATTCTTTCACCATTCGAAAGCCATATTATCCACGAGTGACATAGGCTATATTTTATCCGGGTACAGGCAGTAATTCCCACGGGACGCGAGTAAAACCGCAGAAAACGGCTAGTCTTCGGTATTTTTCACGTAAAATATGCGATAATGAATTTTAGCTACTATTTCAACACGAATAATGTTGAAAATACTTTGACAGTTAAGACTCCTCTGCGTTGGTCTACCATATCTGCGCCTCGCGATATGTGCTGTATAATGGCCGAAGACTGTCTGTGTTCCCTTTAATGGCAAAGCACGTGATTCGCGGTGCCGATGCAACTCATTATGCAGCTCTGAAGAACGTGATGCCATAGATTATGATGTGCTGCAGATGCGACTGTTCTTTGATGTAAGATTTTAGCTACGAGTTTTATTGTTTGACTTCATATTTTTTTTTTAGGAAAAGGTGTTAACATAAGAATAAGAAATGATTTTCCATGATATTTATGTGGGTTGTGCTTATTAAATGATAGGAGATACAAAACAAAGTCAACTGTCTAATCAGCAGTATTTATTTACTATGTATGTATTTATTTAAAAAACTATTATGTAAACTTTTCTCTATTCTTTTGGTATTGACTTTTCATACCTATGGACATCAATTGTGTAGATATATGAAATTTAATAACAACTATTGATTGGACCTAATAAATTCGTGTTAATTTCATCGAAAACCATAAAATAACGTGTCCATTCTGGTCCATAATCTTTGCGTCGCATGCAAATTCAACGTCGCAACGAAAGGCTTATCTGCTAGGCGTGGCTCCGATTTCTCCGAGACATTTCTCGCGGTGCGTGCATATTATTGAACAAACAACATCGTTATTGAAATGGAATACTGATTCGTATCCTTAATTAGATGTCGGTTTAGGCAAATTGCTCGCTTTGTGTCTCCGTAATGGAATGCCGTATCTGTGCTG
The DNA here is from genome assembly GCA_002382865.2 of Heliothis virescens. Lineage (NCBI taxonomy): Eukaryota > Metazoa > Arthropoda > Insecta > Lepidoptera > Noctuidae > Heliothis > Heliothis virescens. Next base: position 15,046,700 of record NWSH02000517.1, read on the forward strand.
ATTTTGTTCTGTGAGCGGTTTTATATGGAATGGTGTAGTTTATTTTAATGAATTTTAAAGTTGATTCTTAAGATTTCGTCAAAATGAAACCTAAGTTCGTATGTATTTTAATATTAGCTTTTTCAATCTTGAAGTTAATTTATTACCCTATTTTATTATTCATTAATTACTACAATATTTTCCTCATTTTAAAAACTAACTAGGCACCTAATTCTGACTTGAAATCACCAATCAATACTATCTTATTTAGAAGTACCTACTCTTCGTAGTAAGCATAGAGGCTACCAGCATAGTAGAAAGAGAAGAAGTAGGCTATCTTCATACAAACACAACAGTCCCAACCAGCGCACTGAGAAGCAGGTCGAGATTTTGTTTACGAGTGCGTGCGGTACCCACAGATGCTATAACGCACACACACAAGCCGCGTAGTGTTTTTACATGAAGATAATTTACTTCCTCTCTTTCTACTATACTGATAACCTATATGCTCATAATGAAGAATAGATACAGACAACAACAGGTCACGATACCCGAATCTGTCAAATCTTACCATTCAAACATTAACCTAGCTCTATTGTGACAAGATTGAAAATCTATTGCAGATATTTGATAGATTGTGGTAACTTGATGTGCTTGTCTGTACTTCTAAGTCAGACAGTACCTGATACCATGTCGCACACATACAAGCAGCGCGGTGCGTTTGTATAAAGACAACCTACTACCACTCTTTCCACTATGCTACCAGTCTTGTAGCTCGTATCGGTACACCATATCTGATGGAAGCATTCGTGACGTCACGAGTTCTAATCTACGCGTGTATCAATGTGCTTACTGGATTTATTCCGCTACGCTATCTTATTTATTTTAGGTAGGTTTTACTGCTAGGTACATTCACTGTGTGTGCTACTGCTTTAGTCAATCGTTGTCTTCCTATCGAGTAAGCTATGGTTTTGTAACCGAACGAGCCCTAGTGTTAGAGTTTCCTTATATCCAAGTTATGGCCTCTGACTTGGAATATTAACAACGACTGCTACTGGATAACAGCCGGCTTGCCATGCCACACCAGGCCCGGAGGACCTTAAATAAAAATTCCTGAAATTTTCGGACGGATCCAGGATTCGAACTCAGGACCCCATACGCAGCCTTCATGGTTACGACCACTGAACCAACAGAGCACCTACCTAATACCAAACACACGCACATAAAATAATAATTTCCATAATACCCATAAACTTAATAATCAAGCATAAAACAAAATAGATACGAAATTAACACCAGCAACCAGCACCTTTCTCCCTATAAAGTGAACTAACTTTCAGTCTAGACCAAGGCACTCCTTAAAACACGTTCGCTAATTAATGTGGCTAAGTCTGGCTACTGCAAAAGTTCATGGTAGCTAAACACGCGAGACTGGGCTACTAGCAAAGGTTTATAATTTATTTATACAAGGTATTACTGGGATACTAGGTTAAGTTAGCTGTGGAATATATTTAGAAGAAAATTATGGAGTATGTACCTTAACTAAAGAAGGATTTGTGGAAGACGATCATCATCATCATCTGCCTAGCCTTTCCCCAACTATGATGGGGTCGGCTGAGAACCAGTGTTTTATATGGAGCGACTGCCTATCTAACCTTCACAATCCGGTTACTCGGGCAACCCGATTGGTGCAAGACGATATGGATAGTAATACTATTTTAAGCAGCTGATTGATACTTCTCGTGGCCAAAAGGCTGACTGTTATAGCAAGATAGTTCTTGGACAAAGAATCAGCATTGCTATCCAGCAGTCAGACCGTCCCACTCGACAACGATGACGGAAAATATTTTGATGTCAATTTACCTCAGTTTTATTGGCTGACCCAGATTAGGATGAAATGTTTATGTCTCTCAGCTAAGTAGTTAATTTTACTATAAACTAAAGTAAACAAATGAATCCATAATTCTAGTATCACGACATTTTGACTAACAAACATCCTAACGGGGTGCAGCTATAAAATATTCAATTAACCCTATAATCGTTTACCAAAGACAGCCTACAAATTAACGCTCAATTTTGAAGCAAGGAAATCTACAAACAACTAACAAATTTAGTGTCAATACAAAACAGAAAATCAATGATCAATTTAATATTAAATCGATAAAATAAGCAATCGATTTCGCGGACACGGTCTATGGCAGTAGACAAGCAAGTATTGCTAAATACGGACCAAAGGACCAATAACTTAGTAAGTGCTAATTGGTTCAATTGAACCTTAAGAAATGTTCCTCTAAAGGGTATTATGGAAGTCCTTACAGGCTTATATGGGAACTCGGTAAATTCTTTCACACTTGCACTGAATGCTACGTGTGATGGGATTAAGGAAATGTAAGGAGGTGTTTCGTGTAGGTCCTTATAAATTGTACATTACGAACATTCTTGTTGATGTTGATTTATTTGTCAAATTGATTTTTTTACTGGTTATTTAAATTATTTAAAACAGTACTGCTAAATTCGCCTTCTAAATTGTTTATTTTTCACATCAAATTTAGGATTTTTAAATGAATTATGTCAAACGTTTTATAAAAAAACGCTTCTGATAACTACATTACTTTAAGACTACCTTCCTATACAACCAAGTTATACAAATTCTATTTTACTTTACATAGTTAAACCATGACAATCTTGAAACTTTATGTGACAAGTGTCGCAGTAATTACCGAGGATAATTGGCCCGGCTTAATTACCAATTCACTATTAGTATGATTTCGACATTTAACTTTATTGCTTGGGAAACGGATCGAGAATCTAGTTTACATTAAGTACAGACAACAGTACATCAAGTTACTACAATCTGTCAAATTTCTGCAATCGATTTTTAACATTATCACAATGGAGGTAGGTTAATGTTCGATCGGTAAAATTTGACAGATTCGTATACGTTGACCTGCTGTTGTCTGTACTTAAATTAGTACTGCAGTATTTAGTCCATTTGCTTAGACCCGCTTTTCGGGAGTACTATTTCCCCCACCTAGATGAAAAGCCTATATGTGAATCTGATATGTAAGCTTCATCAATACTATACTATACCATTTTCGCGTTATGATGAGTTCCCTGACAGTTCAAATTTTTCCATCACACGCAAACTGCTATAAAGCTATAACAACAAACCAACAAAATAAAGTTATTTTAAAATATTGTATCTTTGTTAATTACCCAGTAAACGATATTTTTTCATATTTTAAATGAACTAAATAAATATTAATGGCTAATAAATTAAATAATCGATGTAAAAAAATATGAGTTAAAACAATGTCGAAAATGACAGATAAAAGATTGACGCAAGTTAATCGAAAAAAAAACGATGTATCGTAGTGGCCATATGAAAAATTTTTAATTCCGATTCCATTTTCTTTGTCAACCGATTCGATTTAATAAAATAATCGATTAAGTTTCGTTAGGTTACAATACTCTAACTGTCAGATATGAACTGCCAGGGAACTCATGCTAAAATAAAAGCACTATAATATTATAAAGCTGAAGAGTTTGTTTGTTTGTTTGAACTCGCTAATCTCAGGAACTACTTGTCCGATTTAAAAAATATTTCAGTGTTAGATAACTCATTTATCAAGGAAGGCTATAGGCTACTTTTTATCCGGATGCGCCAAGTAGTTCCCACGGGACTCGGACGATACCGCTGGCAGAAGCTATTACTGATAATTTTCATCGAAATCCATTCGGTAGTCTAGTGTAAAGAGTCACAAACATCCATACAGTAGGATGGGATATTGACAGTGCAATATTGCTGAATATTTTTTTCATTAGATTAATTTTAATTTCAATAGACAAGCTTGGTCCTTTGAGTCAGAGCCGAAACTTTAACTCTGTATTTAAAAATAAATATGACGTGTTCACATTTAACGGTTTCCAAAACACAACCAAAACAGAACTAATCTTATCATAAGTATACCAAACAATCAATTATTACTGTAAAACAGTAGCATAATAGGTACCAAACACACTGAATGACCAGTACTTCTAGACCCACCAAAGTAACTTTAAAGTACGCATCCACAGGTCAGGTTACACTGGTCGTCAAAATGACGCGTGTATTTTGACTGCGAGCTCAAATTTCGGTCTATAGAGCGGTGCAAATCGCATTTCGTGCTGAATTCTACAACAAAGGAGGTCAAATGCCGAACTGAACGAATTGTCGCACGTACGAATTGGAAACAGACGCCTTTTAGGTTTTTGGAGAGAGGTATTCGACCCTGAACTTTCAGGGAATTTGGAATATTTTACAATTTGTGCTCCTAATTTGAGATACAATAAAATGAAAGTAAGACGAGAATTTATAGCCAGAATAGTTTTTTTTATTTACATTATTTAAATAAATAAACACTTAAGAACCGACCCCAAATAAAAATGGGAAAAGGCCTGAAGAAGAAGGAGATAAATAAATACCTACTTAGATATATTTTTTATTACAAATGCCAATTTAAGTTATAAAAAAAACTAAAATATTATAAAATTTACTTGTCACTATGGAATATTTAATTCTGATTTGTCTCAAACTTACCATTGCATTAATAATCACTATTAGTAATAATGGCAATATATACCTTTGACTCACCACCAGCATGCCTGAAAAAATCCCCAGAATCAAAATAACCTATAATCCTTCTAACCTTCAACCCTAACAGCCTAAGCCCAAACAAAAAGTTCCCACCGAACTTCCTCAAACCAAATACCAGGTACATGACGTCACCGTCTATCCGGCTTGTCTAGTTTCGTTCCACCAGTATCGTTGACCCGTTGCAGTTCAGGACCAGTCAGACCCAAGGCCACTGCAGCCGTTACACAAAGACGCCGATTTGAACAAAACATAGTTTATAAGTTCGCACAAAAAACTGACGAAAATATGCGTCGAATAAGTGGACATAAGAAGCTCTTTGTTGGAGTCGTAAAGTTTATAGGAGTCGGCTCGTCTGGCGTTGGGTGTAAGGTAACTCTTTCAGACTGTTGGACGGTATTTTTCATGATAACAATGAGATCAGAAGTTATGGTTAGACAAGAGTTTTGTGACAGATAATCAGGGACAAGCAAAAATATAAATTAATTTGAGTTTATAGAAATCAATAGCTTTCGCCAGCGGTTTCATCCGCGTGCCATGGGAACTTCTTCCCGTACCCTTATAAAATGTAGGTTATATATTATTCTGATATATGAGCTACATTCCTGCTAAGTTTCATTAAAATCCGACCGATCGTTTTTGCGTGAAGGAGTAACAAACAAACACAAACTTTCGCATTTATAATATTAGTGTATCTACCTCCTACTTATACGATTACGAATGGGTCTCTTTCACGATTTATTCCCCAGCCCACTCATAAGAAGTTCGTATAACAGGACCAATAGGTATTGGTCCTACAGACATGCAAAGCTTGCTGGTCTACTGCCATAACCACGCGTCTCGCGCATGTTACTAATCGACTTCGCTAATAACACGTGATTAATGCTATCGAAATGCGTAAAGGAAATTTACAGAAGGTGAGCTTTAGGGTCGGTTCAGATCTGACGGAAAATGTGTCGAGGGTATCATGTTAGTATGACCGACGCACTGACGCATCATCGGTTAGGTGTGAACGGTTGAATGTTTTATTGTGTATTTGTCTGTTATGGCGTTACGCGACCGATAATACGCGACTCATTTTCCGTCAGATCTGAACCGACCCTTAAATATGAAAATTGCTGTTCTGTAAAAAAAATGCACTGACATCATCAGAAATCGAGTTTTTAACACTTTAATAACAGTACCTATATCTCCAAATCAAACAATTCTCGAATTTTTTCACCTTTGAACGAAAATTATGTTCACCAGTGATTTAGATAGTGACGTAACTGCTGAGGCTGCGGGATTGTTCGAAATAGTTACCGCGGTTCAGGCACACAAAGGGCTCAAGAAGGAGCACAGTGGGTTCTAGTGAGTAAAAGTCTGACACTCCCTCACGCTCTCACCCACCAAAGATAATAATATAAAGTGAGCCTTCTGTCTATTTCTTTCGGTTGACAGTTAACCACGTCATGTCTCGAGTAACCGGGCTACGAACATTTTTGTCTAACTCCGAAGGCCACTAACTCGTTCGCCATAACTCATAAATATTGGGCTCTTAAAATACTTATTAACTGATACTTGAGACAAAAGGAATGTTTAACTATGTTCTAGGAATTATTTTGTTTGGGTACATACAGTCTGATGTTTGATCTTTAAATTGAATTAATGCTTGTTAAGGCTTGTTCACACAATATTATGCAAGTAGTCGAAAATGCAGAAAATTAAAAGCTGTTTCTTATTGAGTTTTTATGAGAATTTTATGTAGTATTTCCAATTTAAATTAAATTATCAAAGAGTATTTGGAGAGATTTTAGCTTCCAAATCGGTTAGGTATGACAATTTTATTACACTTATAAAATTTGGTTGAACATTAGTATTTAAGAACATATCACCATTTGCCTAATTTTAATTACAAAAAAGCTTTTTTTTTCAGGTGCTATAGGTAAGTAGCTATCAAAGTGAATGTTTACCAAAGAAACGAATCCTATTTAAACAGAAACAAAGATATTTGCTTTATTTTGAAATACAAAAGAAAAGTATATACTTAACATCAAATTAAAGGCTCTGCACCAAAATCTTAATTACTCTTACGCAACGACAACGTGCGAGTACAGTCACTCACAAAAGCACAAGTACAGCCCTCTTTACTCAGACGAAAATCGCCCTTACACTTTTGAGAATAGAGGTGAAAATTCTTTGACTTTTTTCCAGTTTGGTGGTAACTTGAGGAGGTGTACCTTCGTCACGGGAGTCGAATGTGGCGTGACCAAGTCGACGCGCTACGCTAGTTGCTTTGGGTGGTGAGCAGTCAGATTTTGGAAGATTTTGTAGGGTCCTATGCACGTGAGAAATATTCTTAAAGTACGGTTGGTTGGTAGAGTAAAACAAAATGGTTGTGAATTAAGTGGGTTAAATGAATTGGAAATAAGAATGGTGATATAGATTTTTACAATAGCCTTGATTTACATGTAAAAAATAATTTTATCCAAGAAAAAAGGTTATTAAACTTGTTAATTAGGACAGCCTATTGACATTCATTAGTTACAGATGTAGACCACAATCATGCTATTTACTAACAACTAAACAGCCAGTCTTTTCCTAAAATATAATCCTCAAAAAATGCAATAAAATTTTCAATTAAACCATTATTTTATTTTATAACTTTCCCTGTAACAAAGCACATTTAAAAATGTTCACAATAATATTAAAAAATAAAAGAAGTAATACCCTAAAACAATACGCACAGAAATTCGAGAACAAATTGCTTCAAGTCGTGGGATACTCCGCAAGTCTGTAATGAGCGCTTGCGCTTAATGACTGGTGCACACTGGTGCGAAGTTCTTCGACAGATATGTTTGTCGAATTTCGACATACGTAATTTTGCAAATATTGTTTTTCATTTATATTTTCACCCAAAACCCACTTAACAATGACACAAAAAAATATATTTTCGGATAACATTTTAAGACTAACTGCTCTTGCTATAAACAATCACTAATACACTTTATACAAGTTGTAAATTGTTTTCTTTTCCACTTATTTTTACACGAATTAATTTAAATTCGAATGCACAAAAGTTAATTTTAAGTCTATAGTTTATGCAGTAAGCTTAAATCCAATAGTGAAGTGAACTGTTCGCTAAATAAGTTCAAACTTTCTCTCCTACTCCTTGACTCAATTTAAGAAAGTACAGATAATCAGAGATTACATGTCAAAATTCCATTGAAATATACTATTTTCGAAAAAGAAACAGTTCATCGACTTCGACAAAAAGATCTCATGTATCTCCCCCCTAACTGCAACGTAGTGTGCGTTCACAATTACACCTGTGCACGTAACTGCCTATGTGTGCGTAACAATGAATTCTGAGCGCAACTGTACCGGAACATAAATTGTTATATCAAATTACCCGTTTCTTACCTAATTTTGTATTGTAACCTAAATTTGAGTCGATTGGCCTTGAACTAAATTTATCCAAATGTGAAATTTTCATCCCTTGCACTAACCAACAACAAACTATTTTAACCAAATTTCAATCCATAGCCCCAAACCTGACAATACTGGAAAAAAGCTCTCTTCGCCTCCTGGGATCTCCTATTTTCGATGAGTCCTTCTCTAGTTTTATCGATGAGAAAATTAAAAGTTTTAATGATATATCAGAAAGATTATTCAAAATTAGTTTACACTCTGCTTTCACTTTGATTCGCTATTGTTGTTTCGGACCAAAATTTACTTACATTCTTCGTTCCTCTCATATATGGAAGCATCCACAAGTTTTGGACAAAGTTGACAAAATTATCAGAAGCACCCTCACCTCCATCCTCAATGTGGCCTTGGACGACCGAGCCTGGGAGCAAGCTGCACTCCCAATACGCATGGGAGGTCTCGGCGTCCGCAAAA
>NWSH02000517.1:15055218-15067115 GCA_002382865.2 Heliothis virescens
TTTCAACCGATTATTCTTTATACTTAAATGTTGTACTTACGAATATAACTTTACAAGAAATTTAAAAAAAAACACTTATTCGTAATGAATAACACTCAAAAACAAATCAAGCTTTTAGCTTTCTCTCATGTGGCGGGGGGGCGGCGGGGGGGCGCGGGCGCTGGCATGGAGTGACCGGCTAATCGCAGCCTGCAGGGCCTCCCACCAATGTGGCGGTAAAGTCCCCTCTTGAGGAAGTGAGGCTCGGGAGGGAGTTATGGGCCCTCACCTTCGCATGACGCAGTTCCTCACCGGACCGGATGTTTGGGAGTGCCTGCATCGGCATTGGGCGGGAGTTGGCGCCCGGTGTCACCGCTGCGCGGATGGTCCGGAGGACACGGTGGAGCACACTGTGGAGGTGTGTCTGCCTCGGATGGTCACCCGCGTGCTCCTCGTGCGGCAATTGGCGGCGGCGGACCCTCGCGCCAGCCCTGGGTTCAATGCCATGGTGCGCTGGCGAGGCAGGGATGGGATTGCCGTCGCCTCCTTCTGCGAAACGTTATGCTAGAGAAGGAGGCGGCGGAGCGGCTGCGAGTCCGCGGCCATCCCGGCCGTTTGCCGTGGACTGGTAGACACACGGGGTCGGGTGTCAAGAGGACGACTCCCGGCCACCGTAGGCGTGGGGTTGTGGGCGATGACGTTTCGGGTGCTCTGTTCCTACCGTTCTCCTTGAGAGGCGGACAGGCCCGGTTGTCGGCGGCGCGCGTTGTTCCACGCGCTCCTCAGGAGTGTCAGCAAACCCCTGCGGGCCCACTTAGGGCCAGAGCCTCGGGTGGTGCGGGTTGTTCGAAGAGTTAACCGCGCCTGGCACACAAAGGGCTTCCCGAAGGAAACGGTGGGGTTTTAGTCAGTAAAAGGTCATGACACTCCCTTCCGCTGTCACCACAGCGGGAGGGGGGTCATACTGATGATTTCCATCGATATAAAAAAAAGCTAATAAACTTAACCATCTAGTAATAATAACATTTCTAATTATCTTTCAAAATTCTGGTAACAAAAATTCTATCACAGTAGTAAATTTATCTTATAGATCTTATAGATTTTCCATGATTTTTTACTTCTCTTGCAGCGCGCAGCTTAATGCTGGTAATACAAGACAGATCCGTTTTTCTTATGTGATGCCGTTGGCATTATATTAGCTCTGTATAAAAATAACATTTATATAGCCAACCCTTTAAAAAGCCAACAAAAAGTCACAGACATGCCCAGGGGTTGGTTGTTCACCTGTGACTACCAGCCCTCGTCGACCTGAACAACCTGCCCCAAACACCTTTTAGAAAAATAACCTTACAAAATAATTTCAAACTTAAAATTTTCCACTAAAAACCATTGTAATTATGATGGACTGACTAATTTCACTTTAAACAATACGTAAAAGTATATTCATATGCAATATCAAAGTATACTTACGAGATTTCCAACGAAATGCACAAAAAAATACTTTAACTTGGCGGGAAAAAGTAAAAACGCGGTGATTCCGTCACGCGATGCCGAGGTGAACTGAGGTGAAGTATGGCGGGGGTATAGCTCTCGCGATTGTCGACAGCCGGTCGATGAATCATTCATGCGTTTTATTTGTCGTTATGGCCGCTGTGACAACCAACCCGTTATTTCCATACCCGGTCTCCCCACAATAAAACCACAATTTTTTAACAAAATATTACGTTTATATTAAAATTATTCAATCTTGCAACTAAAAAAAACAGATTAACGTGCGTTTCGCAACCAGACCCTAAGGGTCAATTCACACCGAACTCGAACGCGACGCGACTCGGCTTGTTGACTGTAGGCGCTACGCCGCGCGGGCGCCGCGCGGCGCAGGCGCGACGCCTAGCGGCGTCGCGAGACGTATCTTAAAACAAAGCAAATCGCGAGATGCAGCACGCGAGTTATTGGCCGCCGCACGTCACCGCTGCGTCAAGATGCGTCGCGCCTGCCCGCGCGGCTCTCGAGGTGCAGCGCGACGTATCTTGGAATTTCTCACAATTTAAATGTGTATCCGTTCGTGTAGTGAATAAGTTATTTTGAGTCGCTCTATGTAAAATTCTGCGTGCAGCGTCGCGGTCGGCGTTCGCGTCTCCGGTTGTGAATGACGCTAAGGTTGTCACTGCCTGTTGCAAGGCGCAAAACCGGTCTTTTCCCAGAATCCGCTGCGCTTACGCGACAAGCGGCCAGTGGTCACACACACATGCCCCGCGTACTTGTAGTAGTTGCAATCGATTCGCGCGGTTGTTTTGAAGCTTAGTCTCTGCTTCCGTTTTTCTACTCATGTGGTGACATAGTGTGACCAAAGTACATTTTGTGACTTTTGCAAATATATTACGTAGCCGTCTAATTAGAAACTACAATTGAATTTACAGAAACATTTACTTATAATTACCTAAGTTTCTAAATAGAATCACAAACAGGCATCGATTCAACAGAACTCATCATCTGCTTAACCTTGCTTTTTTTGAGGACCCGTCCTCACAAGATGGCGACCCCTCCACGTTACCGGACAGGCCCGCTTTTTAAGGGCGCTTGTCTAAACCTATTAAAATCGATCAATCCTGCGCGACTGTTACTTAGCTACCATTCATTTATTCATAGACATATTGCGAAGATAACTGATGAATTACATTGAAGTGTCAATAACAGTCTTACCATCTGGCTCAAATAATACAACTGCAATTGTTTTATTGAAAACGAAAACGAACAAAACAAGTTTCCAAAAAGCAATTTCACACTACTTACATAATTATTTAACCTTGACTTACAAAAATGTATCTACTTCCTATATTACAGGTTCGTTTGTATGCCTGACTCCATCAAGGCGACTTTCAATATTGTCCACTGCGTTATCATTGAAATTGTTGTGATATTGATATTTAAGTGTCTTATAGGAAAACTAATTAGTTGGTTCTCGGTAGTCGGGAAGTGAGTTTTGACCAATTATTATTTTTTTGCATTATTGTACGATTTAACCCTGAAATTATTTATTGGAAAACGATGAAAAAGAATAGGCATATTATTCATGGAAATCATGAATCAGGCTAATTAGAGGGAACCATAGATTCCTGTTTTCATTTATAGGCTTTGTTCGTCACATGAGTCTTCTTAAAAACCTTAGTTTAACTTAAAACCGATTTCCCATAAACAAAAATAGAGTTCTCTTATTATTCTGCCTCAATTCATAATTCTTATTGGCAAACAAACACAGTCCATATAATTTCTAACGTGCCTTCTTTTCAAATTCCAGTTCTTCAAAATGGGGGGCCTCACGACCCTTCATACTCCCTACAGTGGTCTACTTCTGCGGCGCATTGGGACCAGCCCACATTCGTCTATGATTGGAAGCAGATCGACTTCGAGTCCCCACCGTCAGGCCAGGATGCAGGCCATAGAAATCCAAGAGTTTTATCCCGGAGAACAATGATCCCCATGGGGTATTGAGATCTATGAGGATCGCCTGTTTGTAACGGTACCTAGATGGAAGTCTGTGTTTCCTGCTAGCCTCTGAACTATATCAATTTGAAAGTGTAATTTTGTTTTGTTTAATGATAAAAAGGATAGATTAATCCACCAAGTAGGAATTAGTAGTTTCTCGAGTAATTATGATTTATGGTATCCTATTGATAGATGAATAATCCACAAAAGCTGATGGTAAAAAAGTGAAAAACCAAATTAGTCAATTAGAGAACCGAGGACCAGGAGAGATTAATCTTGTTTAATGTTTGGTCAAGTGTTTTTAATCTACTGTCATCAAAAGTTCAAGGTTTTTTATTCAGTTTGTCTATAAAGCTCCAAGTCAAAAAATCATTTAATTTCATTAGGCCTTTACCGAGCAAACTTATGAAATGTCCAATAATAATAACCTAAGTGATCTAATTGCCATTGCAAGTACGAGCGGGGAGCAATTTTCTCACTTATTTTACACGAATTAATTTAAAATTCGAATGCACAAAAGTTAATTTAAGTCTATAGTTTATGCAGTAAAGCTTAAATCCAATAGTGAAGTGAACTGTTCGCTAAAATAAGTTCAAACTTTCTCTCCTACTCCTTGACTCAATTTTTGTAAGAAAGGGTACAGATAATCAGAGATTACATGTCAAAATTCCATTGAAATATACTATTTTCGAAAAAAGAAACAGTTTCATCGACTTCGACAAAAAGATCTCATGTATTCTCCCCCCTAACTTGCAACGTAGTGTGCGTTTTCACAATTACACCTGTGCACGTAAACTGCCTATGTGTGACGTAACAATGATTCTGAGCGCAATGCGTACCGGAACATAAATTGTGATATCAAATTACCCGTTTCTTACCTAATTTTGTATTGTAACCTAAATTTGAGTCGATTGGCCTTGAACTAAATTTATCCAAATGTGAAATTTTCATCCCTTGCACTAACCAACAACAAAACTATTTTAACCAAATTTCAATCCATAGCCCCAAACCTGACAATACTGGAAAAAAAGCTCTCTTCGCCTCCTGGGATCTCCTATTTTCGATGAGTCCTTCTCTAGTTTATCGATGAGAAAATTAAAAGTTTTAATGATATATCAGAAAGATTATTCAAAATTAGTTTACACTCTGCCTTCACTTTGATTCGCTATTGTTGTTTCGACCAAATTTTACTTACATTCTTCGTTCCTCTCATATGGAAGCATCCACAAGTTTTGGACAAAGTGACAAAATTATCAGAAGCACCCTCACCTCCATCCTCAATGTGGCCTTGGACGACCGAGCCTGGGAGCAAGCTGCATCCCAATACGCATGGGAGGTCTCGGCGTCCGCAAAATTTCAAGTATCAGTTTACCAGCATTCCTCTCGTCGGTTTCACGGGCACTGATACATTAGTCAGAAAAATATTGTCTTCTGCTTCACTGGCTGATGTTAAGCGTGCCGTGTTTGACCGACGCGCTGGATGCTTGGAAAATGGCTTGTCCCAATACGGATATGCCCGGCAACTCTGCTCTCAGAGACAATGGACGGGCCGCTCTGTAGCACTATACGGAATAACCTATTAGATACGTGTAGTAGTGCTGCTGAGCGAGCCCGTTTGTTGGCTGTGGGAGAGTGGGAGTCGGGTCTCTGGTTACAGGCGATCCGTCAGCCAGCAAAGGTTACTATGCTGGATGACACCACGTTCCGCATCGCTACATGGCTGCGGTTAGGCGCTCCCTGTGTTGCTCCGCATTCGCTGCCATTGCGGAGAAGCTGTCGACAGCCTAGGACACCATGGCCTTCGTGCTGCAGAAGTGCTGGCCGGATTTCACGGCACGCCAGCATAAACGACATTATCCGTCGAGCACTTTCCACCGCCGGTGTACCAGCCGTTTTAGAGCCTAATGGACTGGTACGTGACGACGGGAAGCGACCGGACGGTATGACGTTGTTGCCTTGGAAGTTGGGTAGGCCCTTGGTGTGGGATGCAACGTGCGTCGACACCCTGGCGCCATCACATCTTCCCAGTACGGTAAGCTGTGCAGGTGCGGCTGCTGCTTCTGCAGAGACCTCCAAACGGCGCAAATATAGTAACCTTATTGGGAACTATACTTTTGAGCCGTTTGGGGTCGAAACTCTCGGACCATGGGGTCCTAGTTCACGACTCTTGTTCAAAGAGATTTCTAAGCGACTGATCGACGCTTCACGTGACCAGAGGGCTGGCTTGTTCTTTGGTCAAAGAATAAGCATTGCCATACAACGTGGCAATGCAGCCAGTCTTCTGGGCACGTTACCGGATGACAGCGATGCGGAGGAATACTTTGACGCGTAATGTACATATTTGTAATATATTGTTTATTTTTTGTTAGTTATCTATTTATATTTAGCAAGTAGTATTAATTTATAAATTGTAAATATGTTATTGTAAACTGTATAGATATGAATAAATAAATGTCGTCATTTTGTATTTATATGTACCTAGAACGTAGATACCTCTCAATCAAATTAATGGTTATATTTTACTGTGAATTATGAAAATGCCATTGTCTGTGCTGGCTACTGATAAGGTTTCTATAAAGAAGGTAGATATTCTAATATCCTCGAAATTAATTTATCACTGCTCTATTAAATTACTAAAATTAGATATCAATTAATGCATGTACAAAGATTTACCCATTTATCCCACTGAATAAATCGGAGTCATAAGTTCAATGAACCCATGTCACATAAAAGATCAATCCTTCTATTTCTGGATATATTTCAAATATCTCTTACTAGCTTCTACCAGCAGTTTCACCCTTGTGTAGGAACTAGATCCCGCATCCAAAAAAAGCATATAACCTTCCTCAATACATAGGCTATTTAACACTGAAAGATTTCGCCAAATCAGCTCAGTATGTCCTGATATTAGCGCATTGAAACAAAGAAACAAACTCTTCAGCTTTATAATATTAGTATAGATTCACAACTTCTGAATGTAAGCTATGATTTATTTCAGACAAATGGACCTCCACAACAAACTGTACTAGTAAGTAATATAACAAAGGTTTCCATGTATTCATTAATACCATAATCACGAAATTAGACTAATAGAGTTATCTATCTCTATGATAACAACCAAGTCGTGTTGCCAACATTAGAATAACTGCATTTATTTACCTAACACTTAGTATGTATAGTAAAACAAGCCGAGTATTTCTCGGTCGTAACTTGAGTAACAAATTGTGACCATTTGTAAATAAATTATTGTGTTGCCCGTTTTACTTCGGTCTAGTCAGGAAATATCTGTCTACTTTGTCTTCTGAATTATATTTTGTTCTATGTCTAGTTCGAGAAATTACTAATCTAGTATATATGTAGGAAATAAGTTTGTTATTCAGTGTGATGTAAATATCAATTACGCCAAGATTCCACGAAAATTGTTCGCGAACAGAAAACCTATACCTACTGATTGCATATAATTATGTCCGCGCACAAAGATGCCATTTTTCACATGCAATTTTGTTATCAGACAGAGTAGACCAAAATAAACATTTGTGACGACAATACACCAATGTTTCTTCTGATACGCTCAGTGTAATCTCGCATTTAGAAGCAATCAAGAGTGAAAACCAGATATTAGTGAAACCAGAACACAGCCGCTTACTAGTTTTAGTAGCTGTTTCCTGCTGCTTCCATAATATAATAAATTAACAACAATAACACAAATACGTAAAATCATATTTACGTTAAAAAATACTATTCAAATAATTCTCACTTTTCAGATATGCAACAATAAACCTTGGTTTCACATTGTTATATTCGTGACCAAAATTCTGAGGTAGCGCTACAAAACAAATTGGATACTAGTGTCTCCCTAGCCTCCCAATTGTGTTGCACTTTCAATTCAAAAGGCTCAAGAATATTGTCAAGTATTCAGTTACAATGCCAGTCTAACTAGATGCACATTTGAAGTCAAAAATAACTGGCAATACCGAGTCCCTAAAATTGAGAGGAAGCAAAACTGAGCCTAGTGCTACCGTATTTTGTTTTCCTAGATCGAATTTTTATTTATGAAAAACCGTTATTACGAATTAATCTATTTACTAATGTTTGCCCTAAATTAAAGCTAAAGTTTACGCATTTACTAGTACAGTTAGAACTAGGTCGATTTTCCTTTATTCAAACTGGTACCATTATTCTTAAAGCTGGTTATTATTATTTCATTATTAAAATATCCATTTTAATACGACCCCATTATTTATTTCAAACGTAAATAACAAATATAGAACATCAAATAATTCCCATCTACATATTCATTGTACTTTCAAAAAACAATAAAAAAAGGCTACCGTCTTACAATCATGCTTGTTCTAAAGTCTAGCAACGATAGCTGCGCACACGCACAAACTTGGCACATACAAACCCCTGCTGGGTTTAAGAACTATGGCGTCTATTTATCTGCAGGTGGGCTCTCGCCATTCTTTACAATAACCACTATCCTTTATAAAATATGGAGATTTTACGCTGGGTATAAATAAGTTTGCATTCAACGCTTTCGCGAAATAGCTGGTATTCTGTTTGTGAATACAATAGCCTCGGTTCGGTGTAGGCGGCAGGGATGTGACTCACTGTAGCTCGGTACAATGAGCTAGGATGCTAGGTGCTATCAGGTCTTGTATCAACCGACTGGCCAAAAATAAGGAGGTTTTTAATTCGGATGTTTGTTTTTTTCTTTCTCTATTCAAATGGAATGGAAATCTTTGTAGTGCAACATATATTTTTCAAGTCTTCTTTTTTCTTTAACATTTTCCATTCTGAGTACAGAAGTAACAATTTTCTAATTAATATTTATTTTTTTAATTTCATTTTCAATTTATCTAGAACCAAAATAGCTTGCAGCAATAAACAAAATACAATATCAGATTCACGCTCAATTTTAATCAAGACTGCATGTGCCTATTCGAGCTGCACTTATGTACAACTGCCCTAAGCGCATTAAGCTGCGAACCTAAACACTACAGCGGCAGTGCACTCCGATCTTTATGTAGGTGTACCTTTCTAATTGACGTAAATCTAGAAAGCTGCCTACATTAATATTTCTAGTCTAGCTCTCAGTACATTTTCTATTTTATCATTGTAATGAACTTGAGTGAAATTGTGCTGGCTAATTTAATATAGTTAGATGCTATTTTCTGTAATAGACGTTACATTTGGATTTTATTTTAGATCGAATAATAGGAATTTATGTTTCACTATGGAATTCTATTCTATTCCTACTTCCTATTACAAAGTTTTTGATCTTCACAAAGCGCTCCAATTTCGACAGCCATTGATTGCAGAATACTGACCAGTATTTCTCAACTACCTATTTTCTTTCAAAAAATCTCGTTTGCAATATGCCAAAAAACAATCGTCAGCAGTCAGTACTATGGAGGTTATAAATCATTCAAAAATGTGCTGTGCACAGTGTCTAAAGCACACAACTCAAATAAATAAAAAACTTAAACTAAATAACGAATGAGATATCTCAGTAATATTTAAAGAGAATAAAATTAAAAGAGATAAACCACTCCATTGTATATCTAAATTCCAGGAGCATCCAAACCAGAGGCTAGAATTAAACAATTCATATTACAAAGTTAAACAAACATTTTTGATTCACAACCATCCACAACTTTTAAGTCTATTTATCTTAATAATTAACTTCAACTAAATTCGTCAAATTATGACGGTTTGTTATGATAATAAATTATAACTGTTCGCCTAATTATTACTGTAAATAAACGAGCAATCATCATCATCATTTATCTTTGAAAATAAATAAAATGGAAGTGGAGCGGTTTTTGTGTGTAAGTATAGAAAAAAGTGCGTCGGTTTGTAAAAACGTGATATTAGTTGGTATGTAATTTGAAGTATATTTTATTGAAGCTTGATTACATGTACTGTGATGATCATGGTACTTGCGATGTGCTTGCCTTGCTATCAACAAATTTAAGTTTAATTGCCAGTTTCAAAGATTCCAAATAGTTTGAGATAGAGCCATAGAAATGTTTTTAATTTTGAATACTTTTCTATGGCATGATCTGTCAGATAGCTATCTGGAACTTTAACTGGAACCTGTGAAACTGGCCATAATACTCAAATTTTAATGGAAACTGTATATGTGTTTCACTTTATGCGTTTAAAATTATAGTTAGTTTACAGAGTCATATTTACAACAGGAGCAATTATGATATACCTACTCATAATATAAAGTGTATAAAAGAAATAGAATAATAACAAATTCACTTTATTTCATATCCTGAAGCATCTCACTCAGTTGTCACATTGTTACGGAAAGTAAGTCTTTGCAGTTCAGTTGTAGCTTATATAGCTTCTGCCAGCGGTTTTGCCCGCGTGCCGTAGGAACCACTCGGCGCACCCGGATAAAAAGTAGCCTATCCTTCGTCGATAAATGGGCTATCTAACAATGAAATATTTTACCAGTAGTTGCTTAGATTAGCGCGTTCAAACAAACAAACTCTTCAAGTTTATAATATTAGTATAGATAAGACATCTTTTTCGGCACATGTAAACTCACCTACTATAAGTTCCTTAATGGAGATCACATAACATGCGGTATTACAATATTGTAATTGAAAAAACAACATTAATTCAACACCATAAACAGATCTCAATTTCGCTGAATCAAATCGTATCCTTGATTTCTATGCAAATGTTTCTTGATCGAATTGCATAGCTTTTCTATCTAGCTCGGAGCGTTTCTTTACATATGAATAAGCTAACTAGCTAACCAAGTTAGGAGCTCATGAGCAATTTACCTTGCCTAGTGTGAGATGGACGGCGGCTGTCGGATTGTCAAGAACTGAATTTGATAGTTCCTTGGGTTTCAGGCAGACAGTTTGCTTATTATGTGTTTTGCTTATAAGGTTGTGAACCGAATGCCTGTATGACTTGTTGGTCTGAGTATGAAGTCTGTTCTTTTGCCAAATAGAAAATCGGGAAAGTAATTTTTCGATGCAAATTGTCTCAGAAATGTTGGTATTCTTTTGTGCACTGTTGGCGAGAAAAGGGTAATGCTCTAAAAATACAAAAACAAGTCCACCAAAATACAAACTTTGCTTGAAGGTGCTAAAGTATACGCCGCAAAGAAGCTGCTATTTTGCAAAGTAAACACCTGATAGCGGAAATATTCCTATCGCAATTTTCCCCATAACATTTCCTTATATCAAAGCTAAATGCCCTATAAGGTAATTTGAATAGTGTAGGTTTCTAAATCTCTATGATGCGTGGGCGCTTCACAATGATGGGCTACAGTAGCCTACGGGGTCAGAGATCATCTCTAAGCCCGCTTAAGTAAATAGTAATGGCTCAACTTTATAATGGACATTATATTGTGGAATTAGGATGTTTCATAGTTATTAATTCTCTAGCTTGTAGAGCTTTACTGTCATGTGAAATAAATTTTATTATTTTTTAGCTGATTTTAGATATGTTTTAATCACTGACGCAAAGAGATGGTGGTATAAGTTTGGCCGCTTTATGTGTCTGTCTTTTTGTCTGCCTGCCGCGCTTTCACGTCAGAACTACGCACACCAGATCCAATTTAATAATATAGCCTAGAACCTGAGAAAAGATATATGCTGCATTCTATCCAGGGAACTTTATCCCTGAAGGGCACCGCGAACTAAAATTCCTATAAAGTAAAGTTTGATTTAACCCGATCATTTTATCAAGTACAGAACACAAAAAATCTGTGGCTCACCGGCCGGCAAGTCTTCGTTATGTTAATGTGTATCGACGGAGAACCGGCTCGGATCCGGTTCGTCTATTGTCTATCTAACCGTACGTAGGCGTCGGCTTAGCATACGTCAGTGAGGTCCGTTTACACTGCCCGACTGTTTGTGAACTATCTACGAAGACTGTTTAGCATGTAGTTCGTAACTACTGATTTGACCGAAGTTGAAGTTTGATGTTGGAGTTGGAATATAATGATGAGGGATTTTGAAGATCTTAGTAATGTTACTGTGTACTTTGAATATAGTTAAAGTTTTGTCTTAATGTGCAATTATTTTAGTTTTGTAATTACAAAGCTTTTTGTCTATTTTTTTTTGAAGTGAAAACTTCTTTAGCGGCGTTGAGCACTTTTTGTATGGGGAAAAATATATAAACTCGCGACAGGTATCACGTGACCGAAATGTGAAACCCGAAATCGTGAAACCCAAATTCCAAATAGAAATTCCGTAAGTACAGGTCGGTAAGATATTTTATGACGTTTCAAACATGTGAAATTTGACAATAGTGTCAGACTTAGTAATTATCATTTAAAATCATAGATGGAGTTTGGGTTTTTATTTTTATAAAATGTAATGGTGGCCGGAGTATCTTTAGGTAAGCATCCAGGCCACAGCAATAAACTCAAAATATATATTTGAATAATTTTAGCTCAA
>NWSH02000517.1:15070295-15114347 GCA_002382865.2 Heliothis virescens
TACGTCGCGTTGGGGGACCGCTCCTAAAAAGGTAGGCATGTGATACTTATGAAAAAAATCGTAGATAAGTAAGAAATAATTAGGAGCGGTCCCCCAACGCGACGTATTTTTTATTATTTCTTACTTTAATTTTTTATTCTTCAAAATCATAGATGGAGTCGTGCTTAAATTTGCTTTGATTATATTTAATCGTGTTGGGGTATATTCAGTTTACCTTCCAGTACAGTCATAGGGACAAAAGATTTTTTTGAGAAACTCAATATCGAGGGCAAGTGATGACAGTAAAAAGTAGTTATGCTCTTTCTTCATGCCATAATCTCAAAAAAATATTAAAAACGCATAAAGTTATTATTTATGTTTTCACTTCTGCCAGCACTCCCCGAGTGCAACCCGGTGTTTTTTTTTTTATTATATTATTTAATTTATTTTTTCACTACCATCATTACAGTTTAACATCTTTGACGACAAACTGTAAGAAGAGGTTATATATCTTACCCATCGTAAAAAAATCAGTAGACAAAAATTCAGATGCAATAAATGGCCAAAAAAATCATTTTACAGAACTTAAATTTTTTACCTGTAGAATATGTCTAAAAGGTTAGTATTTCTTTAAAATCGTGACATGTAAACAGCCCATAGCTTTAACGACCATGATCGCGGGTCACTCGGGTACAATCAAATTGATGATTTTGTATCAAGTTTTGCTTGTAGGTAATTATGTTTCGGACAACTGTATAGTAGTGGCCCACGCGAACATAACGTGAGACAGTGTGTCAAACGCCGTATAAAAAAATATGTAAAATTATAATAAAGTATTAACGATACTAATAAGCTAAATTCTTTGTTTACTTTCGTTGCTATGCTGTTTCTATGTTATTGATCGTCAGGTTCAATGTCCCTTGAATGAAAGCCCTAAGGTCGAATGTTCTAGTCCTACAGCCCTAATCCTTGAAAAAAACCGTTTAAAAAGGCAACATGTTTTCAAAGAAGGAAAATTATGAAATGGCGTACCTACATATTCATGTTAACTATGTGCCAGGAAACGTCATTCCTTTAGGTTTAAACTCATCCATCTTTCGTTAAAATATCTTTTAAAAATTTCTCAACCGATGCCAAATAGGTATTAGATCTTAACAAAAAACTTTATTCTACTCAGGCCTTATGATATATCTATCCAATACCTAGAAAACGTTACAAACATTCGGAAGTGCCAACCAGCACCTACCGTCATGACTAATCTCAAAAACTTATAATTACTTTTAACTCCAAGAATACCTATTTTTTCCATCAATTCATTTGTAACTAATGAAAGACACCATTAGACTGTAAGAGGGCATCGACCTCACTTGAATTAGATTAGCTAATATTAATTATATGCCCAAGTTGGTTGCCAACTTTGGCCCAACAAAAGTTGGTGACCGTACGTCATCCATTGACAGTTTTCTTCGTAGCTTGAATTATGGCTTGTGAACAGAAGGAGTAATGGGCATGGTTCTATTACGATTGGTGATTTGTTTGTTAAGTTCTAAGAATTTGATTTTGTTATTGATTGCTCATTAAGAGCACTATTATTATAAAACGGTATCTAACCTGTGGAACTATTGT
Source organism: Heliothis virescens (assembly GCA_002382865.2). NCBI lineage: Eukaryota > Metazoa > Arthropoda > Insecta > Lepidoptera > Noctuidae > Heliothis > Heliothis virescens. The sequence continues at coordinate 15,071,901 of NWSH02000517.1, forward strand.
GGTTTGCAAACCTTTGTGAAGAAATGCTGGTCGTAATTGTCATGATTCTAGAAACCGCGTGCAAGCGTGATCTGAAATAGGATATGTTTTGTCTAAATGTAAATTATTTTGAGTTCTAGTCTCAGTGAAAAAAATCCAATTTTTATATGCTATTTGACAATAGTAAGAAACCTATATTTTGCACTCAAACACTGCAATGACTGTAAAAAAACCAGCCAAAGGTACCCTGCCCTTTCAACTACTTTCCGTATTACATACCCAATTTATTCAGGAAGGCTAATTCGGGACGGTACCTAAGTATATATACCATACTTCAGTATCTTACAATTACCACTGTGGAAGAAAATGAATCTTTACTATCGCGATACGCATAATATAACCATTTAATATTATAACTGTATAGCACGTATATTGAAGTAAACATTCAGTTTGACCCTCATATTTCTATGACTAGACATACTATTCTTGGTACTGTAAGACCGCAAGTCTAGATTAACGGTCAAAATTCCAGGTATATAGGGAATTATCCCGGATGTCACAATACCTAGGCTAGATAAATGTATTATGACGCGCCGTTAGGGTTGACACTAATTAAATGACGTCATATATTTATACATATTTTATATCTATACATCTATATACATATAATAAAATTGTAGACAGAGCTGTGTCTTTACATTGAATATTTTTTCGAAAAAAAAAAAAAATGTTATGCATTATTTGTATGCTACTGAAGCCAAAGCAATCGATTTTAAAAATTTTGACTGTTTGTCGGTTTGTCTGTTTGTCTGTTCGCGATGGAATCAAAAAACCGGCCAAGTGCGAGTTGGACTCGCGCGCGAAGGGTTCCGTACCAAGCTGTAGTTCCACGCTTGAGTAACAGATGGCGTTGTATTCAAATTGCACTGTCTTTATAATTTATTGTATGGGGACCCCCCTTCATATATAACTTTTTTTAATTTTTAGTATTTGTTGTTATAGCGGCAACGAAAATACATCATTTGTGAAAATTTCAGCTTTCTAGCTATCACGGTTAATGAGATACAGCGTGGAGACAGACAGACAGACAGACAGAAGACAGACAGACAGACAGACAACGAAGTCTTAGTAATAGGGTTCCGTTTTTACCCTTTGGGTACGGAACCCTAAAAACGGCTGAACCGATTTGAAAATAATATATCGGGACAATAATATATCGGGACACCTTTTCACACACGGTCGGCTAGCCCCATGGTAAGCTATTAATTAGCTTGTATTATGGGTGCTAACACAACTGATAAACTACATATAATTAAGTATATATTTTTATAAATAGATACATATTATAACACCCAGACCACGGTCAACAAACATGTTCATCACACAAATGTTGACCGTTCCGGGAATCGAACCCGGGACCATCAGTTCGGCAGTTCGGCATGGTAACCATTGCGCCAACGAGGTCGTCAGATAATATGAAAGCTCACTGATTAATGACGAAATCTCAGAAACAATACCACCTACCAACTTGAAATTTGGCAGGTAGGTTCCTTAAAGGGTGTAAAAATATTCTAAGAAACGTTTTTTTAGAAATTCCACCCCGAAGGGGTAAAAAAGGGGTTTGGTAATTTGTATGGAAGTCTAATGATTTTTGAAGTAAGAGACATGAAATTTAGCAAATAGGTCCGTAATAGGGTGTAGACATTATCTAAGAACGGATTTTACGAAAATCTGCCCCTAGGGGTGTAAATCGGGGGTTGATGGTTTGTATCGAATTCCTATGTTTTTGAAGTAAGAGACATGAAATTTTGCAGATAGGTCCATTATAGGGTGTAGACATTACCTAAGAACGGATTTTACGAAAATCTGCCCCTAGGGGTGTAAATTGGGGGTTGATGGTTTGTATCGAATTCCTATGTTTTTGAAGTAAGAGACATGAAATTTTGCAGATAGGTCCGTTATAGGGTGTAGACATTACCTAAGAACGGATTTTACGAAAATTTGCCCCTAGGTGTGTAAAACGGGGGTTGAAAGTTTGTATCGAAGTCCTATGTTGTTTACAATATCTAAGAACGGATTTTACGAAAATCTGCCCTCGCGCATCCCGTTGTTTCTCCGGGCTCTTAGAATTCGACATCAGACGTTTCAGATCTTTGATTTTGACGACCCGTTGTCGCTGGCATAAGCGACATGATGCGCGTACGAAGTCGCTGGCAGAAGCTAGTTATTAATAAGATTAGCAGCGGTTTCACCCATGATTTGAAGGATTCGCGCGCAACTGGGTAAAAATTATCCTATATGACCTTTGTCAGACACTAACTAATGCATGTCTGTACTACATTTAAATGAGTTCCGTAATTTTGTCGTAAAAGCACGACAGTCAGATTTACTTTCTCATTTATAATATTAGTAAGTTACTAAAGGCATAATAATATATTGTTAACAGCTTTTTTGCCCCTAAAATGTTATCCTAATGCAACAAGTACTCGAAAAATAATAACATAATGTGTGTCAACCCTTAATGTGACCCGGCTTGTAGCGCGTGGGCGAGCCAACGTCGCACGCGCACGTCAAGTGAACCAGTACCGGCGCAATACATAGCTATGCCGCTACGTGTTTGTGATCTGTTATAATTATTTATTTATTTTTATTGTTAAGTCTAGGCATGGAAAATGGATTGCTAACACAGAAATAAACGTTTACTAACCCTCTTTCAGGATGCTTTTTGGACAAAACATAGACAATCATACAAAACGTTTGGTTGTGGACATAGAAAGTAGATTGACAAATGTATTATTTATAAATGTATTATTTATATACTAATAATGTAAAGCTCAATTTGTTTGATTGTTTGAACACTCTTATATCGGGAAGTACTGGACTGTTTAGAAAAAATATTTCAGTATTAGATAGTATTTTCGAGAAAAACTGTAAACTACTTTTTAGCCGAGAGTGCGGAGTTCTAATGGGCCGCGGGTGAAGACGCTGGCGGAAGCTAGTTGCTATCGAAATACAATTCTAATTAACAAAAGTAATAATTATATTACAAAAAGACTGATAAAATTTTAAAAAATATGTCTTTCTTAATTGACACAGCAATTTTATATTCAAACGATGATAATTATAATGAATATAAACACCATCTCATGATCTCAGATCAATAAAACACGTTTCCCACGCTTATTATAAAACTATTGTTCAACAAAACGCTGTACTATTTGTTCGGTTACTTTGTACATAATATGCTTAAAACATAGGGTTTCCTTTAAAACTGTTTCTATGAATTTTTCTGTCGTTTCTTTCTTCGCAGACCTTGCATTTCTATAACCTATCTATTCGTTGATTTGCGATTAAAGATTGAATGAAATAATTTATACCTACGGAGTTAACGTTAAAATCTTGCAAATCACCAATATTCAACTGGTCCAAAGTTGGAATAGGTCTTATGACCGACAAGAAACTCCCTAAACACCATGTTAAAAAAAAAGAAAAGATAGCGCTTACAATGTTTTTCCAAGGAAATTATTTTAAACTAGCTTTTGCCCGCGACTTCGTACGCGGATCCTGTTTTTTTTTTATACATAATCATATTTTCTCATCATTTAAACCTTCCCTCGATCTGTACAAACATTTTAAGACCAAAATAAGCCCGATCGGTCCAGCCGTTCTTGAGTTATGCGCTTACCAACACATTTAGCGATTCATTTTTATATTATAGAATTAAATGAAAATCACATTCAAAGGAAATTACCCAAATCCAAAATAAAGGCCCATTTACACATTGCGATATCATTGCCCGTTGCTTGCCATTTTATTGCAGCAAGATGCTGCTTGCACTGTGTAAACGTAATCTTGCAATAGGTAAATGGTCGCCTGTCAAATATTCCTGCAATAAAATGGCAAGCAACGGGCAATGAAATCGCAACGTGTAAATGGGCCTTAGAAGACTGCTTGACTATTACTCACTGATATCCGTAAAAGAAGGAGAAAGTTTTCTACAAAAAGTTGGAGAATGAGACCATTTAAAGATGATTTTACAAAAACCGTCCAATCATGGAAAAAGGATATCCCCTAGTACTAAGGTACAATATAACCCAAAAATGGCAAATACACGAATATGTGTACTTTTACAGTAAGTCACACGGTCGCACTTAGATGCTAAATTATATACACACAGATACAGTCGGGGACAAATATATCTATCTATAGAACATTTTTTATAAACTACACTTGTTGCCGTTGGATTGAATTTTCTTCCAAACTATACTATACTATCTTCACCAGCGGTTTCACGCGCGTCCCGTGGGAACTACTCCGCGCACCCGAATACAAAGTAGCCTATGGCCTTCCTCGACAAATTGGCTTAAATACTATCAAATAATCAAGTAAACCAGTACGTTTTAATAAGTAATATCTACATAATTAATTTTCATTAATTTTAAGTCAAATTTGTACTGTCCAATTCAGCCTATTAATAATCCATTTATATTTCTAAATCATCATGACTGCAGTAGATATAGTAGCATTTTACAAAAAGCCTTCTTCCCTAGATCTAATTTCGTCATACAATTTCCCAGAAAAGTACTAGGAACGCATGAGGCAAAAAGAGTAGATTTCCCACCAGTAAGGTCCCCATTTATTTTATAGTTATTGTTATTTCAAGCGATGTGATAAGGTTAATACCGCGAATTCGTAAGGTCGACGACCTCTTTACGGCACCGAGTGAGCAATCAAATGTTCATGTTTGTGTGATACAATTTTGTTTGTAAAACTATTATGAGCAACGGGATATCGACGATGAAGTGTCAATACCTCCTAACTGACATTTTGTCGATTTTTTGATTTTTAATGCGTTGGACATAAAATTGCATTTTGCGTGTACTCGTCAAGACACCTAACTAAATATGTTGATAGTTTTGAGAGAAAATGCTAATAGAAATAGCTGCTAAGTCAATGTATGCATTCATTTAGCAAGACCTGCTGACATTACATCCTAAATTCAAGTGTAAAAAGCTTCTAAATTACTTAACTGTACTATGTATCATATCACATCCATGTTCCCATTACTACAATATTTTCATATTTAGATCTCTGAATTTTCAACGTGACGCGTTTTTTGCTCCTCCTGTAAAATGGTGATTTTGTAGTTATGAGGTATTGATACTTCATCGTCGATATGCCATCGATTTAACATCAGAGTTTTTTGATATGGTAGGCGGAATTTAGGATACACGTGTGTCGATTAAAGATACGTTTGGAAGACGTGACATGACGTCAGGCGGAGAACTGTGGAAGATGACATAATGATGCCGAGGCTGCGGGGTTGTTCGAAAGAGTTACCGCGGCCCAGGCACACATAAAAGGAAGGAACACTCCCTCACCCACAGCGAGTTATCTGATGATTTCCCATCGATAAAAAAAGAAATAATAAAAACAGAAGTATTGGGGGATGACGATGACAACTTATTGCTCTGATCCTATATTTCCTTGAAAATCCACGTAGCCCATACAACCTTTACCTTTTTTCAACTATGTACTTAACTAAATGCATGTTTAACTATGCTGGTTATTTCAATAACCCACCGTAACACATGACAAATAAATTTTAACACATAAAAGCATGACCTTCAGAAAATAAAGAAGTCGTATCTAGTTTATTGAAAATACTAAAGTATAAGGTAACTCAATGCTTTTAGTGTCACGTTTCAGACAATAACTGTATTAACATTTGTTTCCATCAGGTGACATTTGCTACCTTATCTCCTTATTATATCCTTATCCTTATCTCCTCTATCTTATTTCTTTATTTTTATATTAAAACAACATCACCTCTGAGAAGAATTGAACCCAATTGTATAACTATTCTGGAAATTTTCCTATTTTTGCCCCATAAGTGGGATTTTTAGGGGGAAAACCCGGAATAACCCTTTATTTCGGTGAGAAATCATCAAATTACCCCTCCCGCTGTGGTTGCAGCGTGAGGGAGTGTCAGACTCTAACTGACTAAACCTCACCATGTTCCTTCTAAGTCCTTTATATACCAGGGCCTTGGTAACGCAGCCAGGCGATTTTCCCTGCCTGCAAAAACTATCAAGCATGGAATCCGTTAGTTAAGGACAAACTTTAAAAAATACAATCATCCGAATTGAGAACCTCTTTCTGTTTTGGGAAGTCGGTAAAATCACTTTCATTCGAGAAATGATTAATAGCATTTAAAAAAAAACCTTTTACGATGAACTGAAACATATGAATACAATTTAATATAATAAACAATTGTTTAAAATATCAAAGCCCTGTAATAATATAACACCATTTATGTCAAGCCTAACATAAAAGGAAATCATTGCTTTGAAATCGGAACATTAGAAATATGAAACGATAGCATTATTCTTTAACACACATTATTTACTTTAGGCCGAAACTATTTGGCGACTGGTTACGCATGTCACATGAAGAAAATTAAGAAAATAATTTATTTCGGCTTTCGGCGGACCTATATTTTATTCGAGACAAAGATATAATTCTCGCCATACATTATGGCGGCCTAATATTAGTACATGGTACATACTCCTCGCACATCTCGGCTACCCATGATACCTAGTCTCCTCATCTCCGCGTGGCGACTTGCGCGAAATCCAAAACTGTTATTAAGTTTGCCGACTAATTAATACCATCATCGAATCATCGGCTTCATCAATATTAACTAAATTTATATCACAGCTTTATCAGCGACGCTTCAGAATTTTCCTTTGGAAATAGTTTAAGCTATCGACACGGAAAATGATATGAATTTTCTCTAAACCATAAAACTAGAAAGGATACGTAAAGGCTAGTGAACCATGCACAAGAGTATATTCCGTATATTCTTCCATATCCATACAGTTACTGTAAAACAGTGATTTCTTAAAAGTTTTATGTTCGATAACCAATAAACGCGATAGTAAACGCGGACTGTCGATTTACGATGTGCTAGTGCGGCGCTTAATATCGGTTTCGGCTTTCATGTTTTATTGAAAGCTTTATTCAAAGAATTCACTTACTCAAATTTAGTACTTGGTATACTCATAAATTGATTTTACACATGCTTTGCATCTTGTAGGTTTCTTGTGGGTTCTCTATTAAACCTTGCAACTTGATGTTTCATTAAAGCTTATATGTGTGCATGAAATAAAAAACAAAATATTTATTAGTATCTTGTAGTTTCGGCTTTCGGCCAAATCACACTACCGCGGTTTCGATATCGACTTCGCCCAAACCTATTCTCAATATAGGACAACGTTAAATAGTCCACGGTCGTAACTCGGTGAACAATTTTGGTCCAGATTATGATCTTACCGGATAACTTTTGTTCGTGTACCTCATAGTAAAGGTACGTACCTGAGCTATATTCTGAAGGTACATAAAACTTTATTTATGTTAGTGTTGGAAATGTATCGAGTGACGGAGATATAAAATACTTATTGTTCGGATTAGGTGTCCTTGTCATGAAGCTTTTAATACCTTGCTATAAATAAATCCATGTGACCTATTTATTATCTATTTTTACTGATGATAATCAATCATTAGGTACTACTACATACTTTACATATAAATTATAAAATTTTCAAAATGTATTTTGATATCGATCTCTAGGGATCCGTGAATTCGTGAATGCAATCCGTGAAGGACCTTAAATTTGTCTAATTAGTCAATATCGAAGCTTAAATATATCACACTGCGCTCACCAACACGCATGCCCAGCGCGGTGAGTATGGGTAAGTCCCACAGGCAGGCATGGGGGAGGCCACAGTCCAGCAGTGAATGTTTTTCGGCTGTGACGACGACGTTAAATTAGTGGATCCCGGCTGTCATTTGCACAAATGCGGCAGTCATTATGGATTCACAATCCAAAAAGTATGAAAATCAGGTTTGTCAAGGTGTATCAGGTTGGCTGGGTTGAGGAGGTCGGATTGGCAGTCGCTTCTTGTAAAACACTAGTACTTTACCTAATACATCCAATAAGACTGGAAGCCAGCCCTAACATGATTTATGATGATTAAGAAAAAAAGCATAATGATGTGAAAATTATCTTCTACTATAAAATATGCAATTTATTTGAAAATTTAATACACCTTGAGAAACGACAATTTAATTAATGGAAATAATTAATTAAGTTGTACATAACGTTGAAAATCACGTGTCTTTTTGATTACCACTTAAATTTTACACGCATAACGAATTAAATCTTCGTCTTAAGTAATTAAAAGATACGCTTAATTCTAATAATGTCGTTAAAGTAAGAATTTAAATTATTAAGCAGAAAGGTATTAAATGTGTGATTTATTATGTGAAGATAATTGAGAGGTATTTTGTATTTATTTTTTAATTGTTGGCCTTTTGAAATAAATGACGTAAAATGTAAACGTGATTATTTGGTCAAATCTTATATTGACCAAATAATCATGTTTATATTTTACTTATACTTACTTGGTTTTATACACATTCTTTTTTTTTTGACAATGTATTGTAACCTCGCATTTTTTAAATATGTACGAGGTTCCGCTATATAGCCTTCCATGATACATGGGCTATCCCTCATCAGTAGTTCCTGAGATTAAGGTGTTCAAAAAACAAACTCTCCAGCTTTACATTGTTGGCCGGTACACACGTAAATTCCGATAGTTTGGTAATTCATACTGAAGTCGCGGTGAACAAAAATAAGCCAATTGTATCCAAAATATCTGCATCAAAATTAATAAATATAAGCTACTAGCTTCTGCCAGCGGCTTCGCCCGGGAACTTCCCGAGGGAACTATTTCCCGTTCCCAGATAAAAAGTAGCCTATGTTGTTCCTCAGGGTATATTCTATGTCTGTACCAAATTTCATCAAAATCGGCTCACTGGTTTAGGCGTGAAAGTGTAACAGACAGATAGACAGACAGAGTTACTTTCGCATTTATAATATTAGTAGGGATTTCCTAAGTACATAAGAAAGCCTAGGCCTATTGTAAACAATAAAATATCACCCTAACCAATTTAGGAGCGACATGGCTACACAATTTTCACACAAAATATTCAGGCTTACTACTTATAAATTAAAATCGTGCGATCCCACAATGGCGCGCCTATTATCTAAATCTTGGCTTATCTCGAGACAGTTACTTCAGGTCCATAGCGGCTTATCTGCTAAACAATGGCAATTCGTTCTTGTTGCATTTAAATCTTACTTTATAAACATTTGTGGCCGATACAAAACGATATTTTGAAGTCTGGAAGCAGCGGGAGGAGGCTTATTTGTATTGTCAGTGAATACAGGGTATTATTTCTACTACTTATCTAGCTTCTGCCAATGATTTCATCCACTTTCTGAGGGAACATATTTTCGCATCCAGGTAAAAAAGTATTCTGATGCATAGGCTATATTACTGCCGATTTTCTTCAAAACGTCTTTCAATTCAATTCAATTTTGTGAGCATAAGTATACAGAAAGGTCTTAGAATTAAACATGTCAGAGCTCTATGTTCTACCAAATGGAATTGGTGTACAAATTCCCTTCCGCCTGTTTGCACTCACAAACGTTCACCTTTATGTTAGTATCATACTTCAATCGGGACATTTCAACATTCATACTTACTGGTCTGACACGTCATGATATTTCAATAAAAAAAAAACTTTTTCCAAAAAGCAAAACCGACTTCACAAAAAAACACTGAAAGGGATAAAATAAAACTTTTCACAAAAAAAAATACGGTCGAATTGAGAACCTCCTCTTTTTTGGTAAGTCGGTTAAAAATAAGAATGATTTCGTTTAATAAAAAGTGCTGCGCTAATCTTTCATGACTTATGCGATACAGATGAGCACCTTATGAACTCCATACATGACCAAAAAGCTGATTTCTACTGCAGTCCACCAACATACCCGTCCAAACAATATAAGAATGAATAATCATTAAAATCGATGGCAATACAAATCAAATGTCATTCCTCTTACATTTCCAACACTTGTTTCAACAGTTTTATACTTTGTAACGTCTAGACGCACTTAGCTTAGTTTTTATTACCTATAATAAAAACTTAGAACCAGTTAATCAATCAGTGTTGTATTTACTTGTTTTTTGATATGCATTTTAAGTTTTATTGAAATACGTTACGAAACTACATCAAAAAAATATAGTCGGGTTCATTGAACTGTGAAAGTTAATTTGGATAAAGGTAATTAATTTTTTTTATATATTTGTATTTAATTTAGGTACTTCCTTTATGTTATTCTTATATCTATGTTTTTTTTAAGCTAGCTTCCGCCAGCGGTTTCACTCGCAGTTATTCTGATATGTAAGCTATACAACTGCCAAGTTTTATCAAAATCCGTCAAGCAGTTTAAACGTGATAGAGTAACAAACATACATATATCCTCACTAACTTTTGCATTTAAAACTGAATATATGAAACTTATTTATTCAGTTTAAATGCAATTGTTTTTAGAGAGAAGCTTAACAATACTTGTAGAAAAGTTAAAAATTCATAATTTTCTTGGACTTGGTTAATAACTTGCAAGTTATCATAACCTGAAGCTAAGATCATTTAATACGCCATAAAATAACTATACCTTTTATTTATTACTGAAAGGAGATAAACAATAAACTTCACATTTACTTAGCGTCAAATATTCAGTATCTCTATATCTTAAACGTAAGGACTAACTTATAGTACATTCATTTAACTTTAATGCCTTTTCAAAAGGTTGTTTACGAATGCATTAAAATAATTTATGATTATTATTACACGTAGAAGCTTCGAGACGCCATTTGTTGAGAATTCAAAATAATGTACAGACGATAGCACATCAACCTACCACAATCTGTAAAATATCTTCAATAGATTCTCAACCGTATCACAATAGTGGAAGGTTAATTTTCGACTGGTATAATTATCTGTCAAATTTCTGCAATAGATTTTGAACCTTTTTACAATATGGGAAGGTTCATTTTCAATTGATATAATTTGACAGATTCGTTTAGTTTGACCTGTTGTACTTCAATTGTTTTTAATTATGAGTATTTACATTCGCGTTAAAATAAAATTTATCTGTTATTTTAAGGGATGGGGCGTTAAATAATTTAATGGAAAAGCCTAGTTAATGGTTATTGTAATGGTGCTTTTGTTTGAAGTGTAATGGTCTGTGAGCTTTATGATTAATGGGTTTTCGTGAATTACGAGGCTAGTGTTCGGCTTCGCAGTGTTGGGAATATCAGAAAAGTTATTTACAATCAAATGACCCCAGATGACCCCTAAATACATTTTTGAAAGTCTGATTTTGATTTTGATTGTGACTTCATTGAAAAGTAATTAATTTGCTACCATCATCATCTACCTAGCCTTTTCGCAAATATGTTGGGGTCGGCTTCCAGTTTAAAAGGATGCCGCTAAGAACTAGTGTTCAACATGGAGCGACTGCCTGTCTGAGCTCCACAATACCTGGACAACACGATACCCCTTGATAAGACTGTTTGTCTGGCTTTCTGGCTGCTGACTGCCCGTCACGATTGCCAAAGATGTTTGTGCCTTTGACTTAACCGCGATAGCTCTTCTAATTTGGTATGCTACCATAGCGTATATTTAATTTGCAGCACAGACTATTAAGAAAATGATCTCAAGCGATTATTCCTACATACTATAGAAATAATTATAATCATTTAAACATTCAGTCTAGCCACATAAATCGTGGCAACAAAAATATACATACAAACGATCAACAAGTCAAAAGTAATGTTTTAATTTTGACGTTTATAGGCTGTCAAATGGCAGTTTACATATAAGATCGAGTTACTTAGCCTAAGTGATTTATTTAAACAGTATAGAATAGTGTTATCTCATATCTGGATCTGGGATATTTCCATACCGAGGTGGGAACTGGGCAAATCGATTTCCAACGTTTTACATACCGTTAAATATAAGTGTCTATTTATTTGATAAAATAACTTAGGCGTAAGCATTTTCGAGTCAGTATTTTATTTTAAAATTATAAATTAAATATTATTACTAAATTAAAATATTACTTAATCCGCCTTAGTTATACCTACTATCGTAGATATTTCCATCAAATATTGTTTCTATTGTAATACCTAAACATTTGTATATTTCATAAGAGTATATTTAACTAACTCGAACCTATTAAAATTACGTCAGAATTGTCTAAACTTCAAATCTGTCAACGTCAACGTCAGTTTGACATCACACCATTATCCTGTCATGTATGCACTCAGAGTGACCAATTTATTTTGACATATCTGAGCAGCACTCCCTGCTTTGAAAGCCTTGCATCATAAGTAGTAATATGCTTTACCTATAACCAAGTACAGTTTTTGTTTGGTGTAATAATCAAAGTTCTTTTTGGACTGGACCATATTTGACAACGCAGAGTGCTATCTGAAGCTGTCAAAAATATGTCATTCGTTATGACAGATTGGCGCCACTCAAAAAGTATTGGGACCTTATTCACTAACGGCCATTCCCAACATTCTATCGCAATAGTAAGCAAATCGACAGATAGATATTGGGAACGGCAAGAGAGATTAGAGACAGAGATAGAATTTAGACATTAGCCCCTTACCAGAAATGTCAAATTCCTATATCCAATGAGCAAATCCACTGATAGATGGATTTTTGGGAACGGCCTTTAGGAGTTACCTAAATCTCGCTCGTACACAAGTGAGCGGGAGTGCATCATTACTAATTTAAAATAATGAAACCTGTTACTTTAAATCCTGTAAGCTGATCTGACAAATATGCCTGTGATTCTTTATGCATTTTTAAATTATATTTAAAACTATAATATACTATCTCGTTAAAAATAAATGTTAATACAATGGTATGTCTGAGTATGTATGATACACATAAGACTGTATTGCAATTTTAAGCAAAAAAAAATCTACTCCATGCCGGAATTAGCACTTAACAAATAACTTCACCACCTCATAAAGGCTAAGTTTAATAAATATTTACTAACTTCTGTCTGGGAATTTGGTAAACACTTCGATATCCTGTTAAACCCAATACCAAGCCCCTTAATTGAATCTTAAAGTTCGCTTAGAATGAACTCGGTAGCAATTTAGCAAAGCACCGCCTTCGGGCCATACAGGTGGCTCAGTTTAAAATAGCATTTAATAAAATTACTGATTAAATTGAAATAAATTGAATGGCTGTGCAGGCGAGCTTTAAATTTTTAAGTGAAATGCTCATTTATTGATGTTAAGTATTTTGTTTGATGCTCTGAAACCGTTTTAAACGGCCATGTTTTTGAACTTAAGGTATTTAACGAAATGCTTTAAAGTAAATAAATCTTTAAAGAAAAATAATGCAGTCTTGAAAACTTAAACTTACACATTTACATGTGAACTAGTAAGGTGTCTATTATTCAGAGTAAATGAATTAACATAATCTTTATTTCCTTTTCTACTCAAAATTATTTTATACTAGCGTCACACATATCCTAGCATAATTGTTTCCACTAAACAGATAAAGTATGTATGTAGGAACCTAGTGTAAAAGAATAATGAGTTACTTTAACAGTTAGAATATAAATATGGGTTCATTATTTTAGGTGCATTTCATTCACGTGCAAATTATAACCACGCACCTCCTCAAAAATCTCCTGTATATTTCCACCATCAAATGAGGCAAAATACAGTTGCCTACACCAACCACCAATCTATATGATTCAAACTAACAAATCACAGCAGGGACCTCCCTAAAGCGTCGCGAGTTAGACGAGTTCCGGCTCATATAACGGTGCGATCAGAAAGTCTGACGTGGTAAGATTAATGTCATTACTGATACAGTAACTATTGGTGTGGGAGTAGCCTAACTTGGTTTGTGATTAGGCAAAGGATATGTAAAAAAATGCTTGTAAAAAAGTTACATGAAATATACGTTAGCGTTTCTTTTTTTTTTGTGTTAGGGTATCATGTAATCTGCAAAAGATTGTCCTTTAAAAAAGGTGTCCTAAAAGAGTGTCTTATTGGATTCAATATACTGAAAATTCCTGACGAAAACATCTGAAGTCCATGTAAAACTAGATGCAACCAAGCATTTTTTATTTTCGAAATACTACAGCATCATAGTTTGTTTATTCATTACCAGAATCTTGTCCTTCCCCCACATTGATTAAAATAGCCTATATGTTGTGGTATCCTGTATAAGCTCTGTTATAGTAGTAGTTTTATTTCTGCGTGAAAGAGCAACAAACGTCGATACATCTACATAAATATTATATACATACAATCTTTCGCAATTATAATATTGGTAAGATTATTTTATTCATAGTTCCTACAGCGGCGGGACTGCTTAGCTTCGGTTCTTATAACGGTGTAATACCAATATGTCCGCCGCAGACTCGTGTAATGTTTAATCTACCGCCCAAAGGTCAATTATACGATATGCGGTTACATGCGTCACTCTTTCTCAGAAACACTTAGCCAGTCCTCGGTGGTCCTTCGGTACGAATGTACTAAGAATTGCACCTTTCACCGTCTTATTTTTTTGTACGGAATTTTGTAATCTTGCGAAATGTAGGTCTTAAAATCTAGCCTTAGTACAGAGGATAGCACATCAAGTAACCAAAATCTGTCTTATGCAATCGATTTTCCACCTTATCACAACAGTGGTAGGTTAATGTTTGACTGGTAAAATTTGACAGATTCGGGTACCGTGACCTGCTGTTCTCTGTACATAGCGTCGACTTAGAATGAAAACTTCTTAAGTGTGAAAAACTTAACTGAAAAAGAAGTAGCATATGCTTGGCGAAGATTCCTGCCTAGAAATGCAATAAAAATAATTATCCTAAATTGCTATTCCGAGGTTTTCACTCTAAGACGACGTTAGGTAGGGTACATGATGATGAATTTAATAAGACCCGCCTTTTCAACAAAGAACTAAGAAGTATGGTACATTTACGTCAATATATATCTTTGTGCAATAAAATATTACGCGGTTCAATGAACAAAACCACAATATTAACTGCGCAACACACTTAAATCTTAGGTATCAATGATTCACAACATTTTCCTGTAGGAGTATCTCAACCAATATTCTCGTTCAGAGACTTGAAGCATCTTTCACAACAATTTAGAATTGTATGAATCACTGTAAGCAGAAATATTTATTTGGTTTTTCATGGGTTTGTGATCTTTTAATGGTCTTTTGGTAACGTTACTTTCTCTATACGAGTATATTATACTCATATACTGTTCACTCCTTGACGGTATTTAATAATTGCAAAAGTTGTGCAATTACATTTTTATTAAAGAAAACATCAATTTCTTGTCGTTTCACTCACGTCCGGTGGCAACTGTATCGCGCACTCCGGCAAATTAACACTAAAATTACCAGTGTTTCCTAAAATTAGAACGTTTAAGCAACCAAATCTTCAGCTTTATAATATTTTCACACACAACGTACAACACCCATTTACAAAACAAAGATTTCAGAAAAACCACTTCCTCCATAACACAATATTCATAGAAGAACCTAAATGATACACCCGTCCTCACATCATCATTAATCTTTATCACATCAAGTGGAAGTGGTTTGAGGAGCCAGTCTGTGTAGCGCCACCATTCATCTCCATCGCTCGTTAACGAGAGACAAAAACTTCTGCGGATACACTACGTCGTTGTTGCTGGAACACATCAACTGTAGTACAAATTGTACAGACGACATCAGGGCAGCTTACCCGAATGTGTCAATTTTTAACCGACTTAAAAAAAAGGGGGTGCTCAATTCGGCTGGTGTATTTTTTTTTTCATATATGTGCACCGATTTCTCAGAGGTTTCTGAACCGATTTACGTAATTCTTGTATGATGCGGAATAGCTTCGAATTGGACTCATCAAAAAATATATGCAGATAGGCCTTTTATTTCAGGAGCTTTTTATGAGCTTTTTATCTACTTTCACCTGTCTGTTATCAAATCTTGCAAGTTAAATTGAACCCACTTCCCAATGTCTGATTGAACTGAAATTTGTCAAATACTGGCCCCTTCCCGACAAAAATGCAGGAGTAAACTAAAAAGTATAAAATAAAAATAAATACATTAAAAAAGTAGTTATTTCTTACCAATCGAACATTGACCTTCCATTATTGTGATAAGGTTGAAAATCTATTGAAGAAACTTGACAGATTGTGTTAGGTTGATATGTTGTTGCCTGTACGTAAACGTTGGATGTAGTAAGAAATAGTGCATTTGAATAAGTTTAATAATGCCTTAACTGTTGTGGTGCGGTTGAAAAATGGGTCTTATAGCCACAGTATTCATAGTCAGGAATTTTATGGAATTGTTTATTCGAATCATTAGCTGTGTTACCCGCGTCCCGGAGCAAAATACTTCCTATATGTGGATAAAATATAGTCTAGGTCAGTCGAAGATAATGTAGCTTCATAGTAGAGAAAGATTTTTTCAATCAGTTTATTGGTTTTGGAGCCTTCAGAGAACAAACAAACAAAACATTTGTGTAATTTAGTACAGGTGGACAAAAAAGGTTTATAAATAAAAATTGAGGACCTAAAAAAAACATTTTGCTCTCCTCTCGATATGGTCCATTTACCCACAAAAAATATAATTCCAAATAAATTATGGTGTTACATTTTGGATGTAATGGCTGACCGTTGATACTTCCTAACCCATAATTGGCAGTTTTCTATGAAAATATTTATCAGATCGAACTAAAAACCATGTTTTAAAGGATAGATCTATCAGTAATATCATTGGTTCTAAAGGCCGGCAGAAAAAGCTGCACAAAAAGTTAACAACGGATTTTGTCAAGAATATTATATCCACACATGCGAGAGTTCTGTACCTTTAGCACCAAACTAGATTTTTCAGATATTAAGGTTCACTTTTGTATGAATACTACGAGTAAAAGATTCAACACAATTTTCTACAAGAATATGTCACTTTTTTTTTAGAACGGGACAGCTAATAGACAGTCTACCATTCTTTACATACAACCATATGTATAGATCCTACTAATACTGAAATATCTAGACCCTTGTTATAATTTTCAATATACTAGCGCAGGCAGAAAAATTATCACTCATCATGGACTCCCAAAAAAATACAAATAATCTTAAAGTACCAACTTATTTGGATGTGCTACGAAAATTCAATTCGCACTAAAATCAGGTTCGAACACTTTTGAGACTCATAAAGATTTATAGTTCAAGATCAGATTGAACTTAAAATTCTCCCCAAACCGAGAGGTATTCCACTCGATCCTAAAACAACACTTGAGAAATGGACCGCAGGAAAATACTCAGGGATCTCTAAAACCGGGCGCGACCGGCCGACCCGACGCACACATATTTTTGTTTCAAGGCTACCTTTTCGCGAGCCGACCTCTATATTTATGTACACAGTATAGTATATAAAGTGCATAATCCTACTAATATTATAAATGTGAAACTACGTATACATGTTTGTTTGTAAAGAGTATAATAATAATGGCCTCCTAGCCGATTATCGGCCACGGCGGCTGTTCTCATATAAGGAGAGTACTTTCATGCAAAAGCTAGTGGACAGATTTCGATTAAACTTGACAGTAATATGCTACTACTACAATACGATAGTTTGTGAGAATGTATGTATACATGTTTGTTACTCCTTCACGCAAAAACTACTCAATGGATTTTGATGAAACTTGGCAGTAATATAGCTTATATATCAGAATAACATACAGGCTACTTTTTATCTGAAAATGGTAAATATACACTCGGGAAGTGGGTGAAACCGCTGATGGAAGCTAGTCTGTAATATTTTTAACCCAATACTTTACGACCAGGCAATCCAATTATTTCACGTGAATTGTGTGTTAACTGTCCTACTTACTAAAATTGGAGCAATTTATATGATTTTACTTGGTATAGCCTGAGGCAGTGGTTGACGCAACGGATTTTTGAGTTATGAGTAAATTCGACCAAAAAGTCAAGAGAACCTTGAAAAGGGCCATTTTACACTAAGACCAAGATAAGTCTAGTGCTATGAAACAGTATTAGTGATGTAAAACATAATATATTTTAACCAATTGCAAGACTCAAAACTGAGAAAAAAAAGACCAAATCCTCCTCCTCCGCCCGCCAAAAAAGCCGAAAGCTGAGTTTATTCACGTATTGACTCATTAAAATTGACCAGCGTCAGAATTAATAATGATTAAAGCATTAATTACCCAACTAAAACAACACAAACAACAAACGTAAAAAAAATTGAACTATAGTAGAGTAGGTACATTTTTTTAGTCAATGCCAGTATTTTCATTGGCCCAGTAAATAAGGCTGCATTCTACGCCTGAGAGTGACGCGACCTTTGAGGCTTTGCCGATATCTCCCTGATCTCAATGCTGGGTCATTGTTTGCAACTTTCTTTCGGTTATACTTTTAATGTCAATATTTGTTACTGTCTGTTTGGTTACGTCTAGATTGAGAAATGCTAAAATTAATAATGAAATATGAAAGAGTTTTTTGTAATACTTGTAAGTAAGGAACTATGCCGGTTGAGAAAAGTATTGTTTTCACATAGTTGTGACTAAAAAGGTGTCAATTTAATGTCTCT
Organism: Heliothis virescens; assembly: GCA_002382865.2. NCBI lineage: Eukaryota > Metazoa > Arthropoda > Insecta > Lepidoptera > Noctuidae > Heliothis > Heliothis virescens. Next base: position 15,090,459 of record NWSH02000517.1, read on the forward strand.
CTATCACCTACAGATGTAAAACAAAATTGCGACATGTAACTTATAGACGCGTTGATGTCTTTTGGACATGATCGACAAAATTGTTGTTTTGTATATCTTTACTCATTACAAAATCGGTAGAACCTAGAAAATAATGTACAGGAAATCAATGCAAGTATTCTTTTCTTCTGTACATAAAAAAAACTTCATGTTTACTAGCTTAACCCACTGCAAAGGACAGCACCCCTTTGTAAGGTTGAAAAACAAATATTGTTAGACGTGACAAATATTCATTCGGGTGTGGGAATCGAACCAGTGATCCTTGGGATTGAATATAAACACTCAGCCACTGCACATTTTGTGCTGTCAAATATTAAGCAGATATTTTTGGGAACTGGGTGTATTTTTAATCTGAGTTCTGTAGCTTTGAAAAAAGAAAATCATATTGTGACGAATATATATACCCGTACCCATAGTTAGTAAATGTATTATATGGCATTTCCAATAAACTTATTTCCTGAGACTGCCGCCAATAATTAAATGTTTTATTCGTTGTATTGAACCTTTTGGCTGATTGAACTGAATTCTTAGTAACAATCAAGTCCTATCTACTTCTAGAGCTAATGTCTGATCTTTTCATTACTAATTCATAGATAAATCAATGATCAAGGGACTTAGAAACCAGTCATTCATATTTTTTCAACGTCCAAATAATTAATTCACACAGCCCAAATAGTAACTTCACTATCAAATCTTAACATACACAAAGCAGTACATTTATGTTCTAACTCACACTTTCACGTGACACCGAAATATACCAGAATAGGCTTTATGTTCACTGATTATATCGTTTACTATATTAGGCTCGTGTGTGACAATAGAGCACAATTTATGTGTGTTCAGATGTGTGATAGTGTGCGTGGTTGTCTAGTTTAGTTCGTGTGATTTAAGATAATATATTACATTGGAAGTAGTATGTAAGTTTTGAGATTAAATAGGACCTTTAACTTTTGCTTGAACCTTGTTTTTCTAAGAGAAGGAATAATGTCAAATTACTGAATAGGTTTTCAATGAATTAGCTAGTTCGTGATTACATGATTACATATAATATGATAATCTTAGTAATATCCCACTTCCTACTAATTAATGCGAAAGTTGTAAGGATTTTGATGAAACTTGGCAGTCATATAGCTTTTACATTATAACATACAGGCTAGTTTTTATCTGGGTACGAGAAGTAGTTTCCCTATAAATCGGGTGAAACCGCTGACAGAAGCTCGTATTATTTTAATGCTAGCAAATATCAATATATTTGCTAAATTTCAATAAATTCACAATAGCCAAATTAATAAATTGTATTTAAGTATTAATTCCCAGGTTGAGATAACTTCCTATTTAACCAAAATTCAACACAAACCAACACTTACACTATCTATTATTAGATTCTACAACTCCGAAATGTTTAACTTGCAAAGCGAAACTTGTTCAACGTAATCCCGCTTCAAACACTCGCAGTTTGCGTCTAATCTTATTACGAGCTAGCTGTTCCCCGCAGTTTCACTCGTGTATAAAGAGATTTATGTCCTGCATAAGGATAAAAACTATAAAAGTTTAAGTTACTCCTCCTTATATCAGTTATCAGCCAGTGAAAATCCAGTTCAACAAAATCGGTTGAGCTGTTTCAGAGCTTTGCTGAAACCAACAGACAATCAAAAAAAAATTATTACTAGGTTACAACACACCGTGTATGCACTCACGGTCGTTCCCAAAATTCTATCTTTGGAATTGCTTACAAGAAATTGAATTTTAACATTAGCCACAAACAAGAAATGTCTATCTCTAGTAAGCAAAACCACAGATAGATTGATAACTGAAATTGGCAGTAAATAAATAGTACAACGCGGAAATTTCAATTAAACAAACAGACACTCCAATCACATTTATTCGTACATTTAATATACTTAAACAAGAAACAGATCCAACGAATCAGTTCTAAGGAAAATAAACAAGTCGAGGTACACGAATAAAGTCCCTTCAATTAATCCGTATCATTTTATTTTAGAACCATCTCGAACCAGCGAGTGGTTTACCAATTACAATTTCAAATGCATGGACTTCTGGTTTAACGATGCTCTTTAGGAGAAACGCGAAAGTATATTTACACATTTTATATAAATAAATGAAGCTTAAATCTACCATACATTTTTACTGATATGAAGAATTTGTGAAGTTAGGTTCGATAGAATTAGGCCGTGTAGATTCGGAAGCTTGGCTCTATATAAGATCTAATATCTTTTTCACAAGGCAAACCTTATGTGGTCGTCTTGGACATTTTATGTGAAATGTTTTTGATGGAATATATATTTATGGTTAAATATTGAGGACATTCGTTATGTTACTTATTTTACTGTTTCAGTTTTCTGGTAGTTATATTACTAAACCTTTTTTCATTTCTTACAAGTATTAAGTTTGAAAGTGCTTTAAGCGAGCTTCCCATAAGTTAAAAATAAAGCAAAAGAGACCTCTATTGCTTGCAAGTTTCATGCCTAGCCAAATAGTCGTAAACAATCAAATATCATAAAAATAATGCCACAACTAAAATTATTATCATGCGATATGAAAAACCATTTGTATATTTATAACTTTATTTCGTAGCCCAGCGGCTTAACCACTTTATTCAAAAGAACCAGATCACTAATTATAACGAGCTTTCGTTACTATGAACATTAGAATAACTCCAACGGTTTCAAACAGGTTACGATAACTTAATTCGAAACACACGTTGTTTGAATACAAATGAATATCATCATCTGCCTAGCCTTTTCCCAATTATTTTGGGAAAAGGCTAATTAAATAAATTATTTTGGGATGCAGCTGAGAACCAGTGTTTTACATGGAGCGACTGCCTGTCTGACCTCCACAACCCAGTTAACCGGGCAACTGGCACCGCTTGGTAAGACTGGTTGTCAGACTTTCTGGCTTCTGACTACCCGTACGACTGCCAAAGATGCTCAATTGCAGCCGGGACCCACCAGTTTATCTGGCTTTCCGAATCGTTATGACAAGATGGTCACCCATCCACGGACCGACCGCGCCAAGCATTGCTTAACTTTATGATCGGTCGATCCGCGCGGCTTTGACTTAGCCACGAGCTCTTCCTTTTGAATACAAATGAATATTATCCTTTATAATATAAGTTAGTTGGCTGTATTTTATTTGGATTTTCGGATGCTTGTTCTGTAATCCCTTATAAACAGCTGAACGGATTTTTATGAAACTCGAATATAGCTAATGAGTTAGATTTACATGCATGCGCCTCATGTGCGTGAAACCGCGGAAGGAATAAAACACAAATCTGAAATGTTCTACTATTTTTAGGGTTCCGTACCCAAAGGGTAAAACGGGACCCTATTACTAAGACTTCGTTGTCTGTCTGTCTGTCGGTCTGTCTATCTGTCTGTCTCCACGCTGTATCTCATTAACCGTGATAGCTAGAAAGCTGAAATTTTCACAAATGATGTATTTCTGTTGCCGCTATAACAACAAATACTAAAAATGAAAAAAAAAAATAAGGGGGATGGGGTACGGAACCCTTCGTGCGCGAGTCCAACTCGCACTTGGCCGGTTTTTTTATTGTACCTATTTATAACACCATCATCTTCCTGCCCTTATCCCAATTTATTTGGGGTCGGCGCAGCATATTTTCTTCTTCCATTCTCTTCTATTTGCCGTCATCTCACTAGTAACATTCTTCCTAGCCATATCGACTTTCACGCAATCTATCCATATCCTATTTATAACACCATCACGCTTAAAAAGATGCAGGAAGATCTGCGAGCAAAACCTAGTACATAATTATAACGCCCATTGACCACAAAGCATTACCACAGATTACCGCTAAAAACATAAGACAATAGACACACAGCTACAAGCTGTATTGGCTGCGGTGAACAGACCACAAACCTTTGTTCATGTGACCGCAACTTTACTTTCCTATATAGGCATATAGTTTTGTATAAAACTAGCCAAGTTCTATGGCGTTGCTCGTTTTCTGTGTGGCCTGGGCGAATTCGCAGACCAAAAAGTTTGATCCTATTTTTCGAAAGAAAAGTGTATAAAGAACTTGAATTATTTAAAAAATGCGGTGTTTTTGCAATAAATATTCAAATCATTGTTCATATTGGTTTTATTTACCTACATTGTTGATAATTAATCCTTCATACTAATATTACAAATGCGAAAGTTTGTGAGGATGTATGTTTGTTAATCTTTCACGCAAAAACTACTGGATAGATTTGGATAAAAATTTGGACACAATAATGTCCATTTTTTATTATTTATTATTTAGCTTACATATCAGGAAAACATATAAACTACTTATTATCAAGGTGTGAAAGTAGTTACCTAGTGAAGCGGGTGAAATCGCAGGCAGAAGCTAGTTTTATATAAATCTGTTAAAACACCAACTTATGAAGTTTCTTATAATATGAACATAAATAAATTGGTTTCACACACTTTTAATTACTGGCTGTTTTACACAGATTATAATTTTTAATTAATGTTTGTTTTTAATTTAGAATGAATTGCGTGCTGCGTTTAATTATAGATCCACGCTTAATTAAAATGTAGGTTTGGTGTAAACACGGGTAACTACATATTAATTGATGAGTTTTATATACATATTATTAATAATAATATCTACATATTTTAAAACACATATTGGATTTTATCCACGATTTTGATAATATTTTGCCGTATCGTTACCTCTACCTATCTGTGTGGATTTCGTTTTTATCGGTTCAGCCGTCTTAGCTTAAAAGGGTAACAAATAAACTTACTCTCGCATTTATTAGTAAGGATGTAGGTAATATTATTAACTTGTGATTAACTATGGGATTATATAATAATTAACCATAAAAGATATAGTTTTAGCTAGTCAATCATTTCCTTAATTACCCTGCTGAAAGTACACTAACCATATAAAAATACTAGCTTCTGCCAGCGGTTTCACCCGCGTCCCGTGGGAACTACTCGGCGCACCCGAATAAAAAGAAGCCTATAACCTTTGTCGATAAATGGGCTATCTAACACTGAAATAATTTTTCAAATCGGACCAGTAGTTCCTGAGATTAGCGCGTTCAAACAAACAAAGTCTTCAGCTTTATAATATTAGTATAGATTTATCTGCCTCACTCCTTTATAAAATGGAACCATTATCTATACTAATATTATAAAGAGGAAAAGTTTGTTTGTTTGTTTGGTTGTAATGAGTAGGCTCAAAAACTACTGGACCGATTTTAAAAATTCTTTCACCATTCGAAAGCTACATTATCCACGAGTGACATAGGCTATATTTTATCCGGGTACGGACAGTAATTCCCACGGGATGCGAGTGAAACCGCGGGAAAACGGCTAGTAAATTATATTTTTTAACACACGCTTATGCATCTGTATTTATAACAATACAATAGAAGTCACTTTAGACTCAGTCTGCGTTTTAATCTCATCCACGATCTATGTATGAAGTATGACAAATACCATAATCTTATTACTTCTCTACCCTCCCACTATTGAATGTACGGACACTAGCAGGTCAACCTACCCGAATCTGTCAAATTTTACCAATCGAACATTAACCTTCCGCTATTGTGATAAGGTTGAAAATCTATTGAAGAAATTTGACAGATTGTGATAGGCTGATGTTCGGTCGCCTGTATATTTGAAGACTGTTTATTCCTATTTTTAAGGCGAGGATAAAAATAGCTTCTAGACCTTGCGATATCTAAATATAACTGGCTGACAATGCGATCGTACGAGTTCGTTTAATAAGACAATTTATTCATCTATCCTTCTATAGGCACATATAAACGTCATAAAGAAAAGAGGAAAAAACACATGGTTTGTATACTAAAAGGCTCCAAAACTACTGAACTGATTTGTAAAGTTCTTTCGTTGCTGGTAAGCTACTCCTTAGGGAAAGTGATATGAACAGCAAGTCTATACTAACATAATATCTTTTTTTATGTTCGTTTGTTTGTAAAGTTCTATCACTGCTGAGAAGCTACAATCCCCGGGTGACATAGGCTTTATTTTATCCAAGTACGATAGTTTTCACAAGACGTGGATGAAACTGCGAGAAACAGACAGTGCTCTCACAAAATAATTGCTTTCTACATTCTACATGCTTTATCAGAAGGTAAGTTTTACCTTAAATATTAATATCGTATTCATATATAAATAAAAACTAATTTATATCACCAGTGAAATGGAAAAAATCTAATCTTTGTTTAAAAATATAGATACAGTTCACTAAACAATAGAAATAGGAAACAAAAGCTCTTCTAAAGCGCTAATTAAAATCACTGCTCTTTTCACAAATACGATTGAACTTTCAATCTAATTAGGTGAGGTTGAATATCAGGGGGTTTAATTGGATCAGACAGGGTTGCCAGCTCTATCACTCGTGTTATAATTTTGAGTTTTAGACTCGTTTTAGATGTTAATAAAATTATGGCAATGTTTGCTGTCTTGTGGTATAGAGGCTTATAATCGTTTTAATGCATAACTTTCATTCCTTTAAAAACATAAATTCAATACCTATCTACGTGATAGAAAATTGTAAATTTAATTATAAAATCATTAATACTGGCAAAAAAATGAAATACGTAATTTGAAATGATCTAACTTTTTCCTTACTTTGGTAATCGTATGTTAATATAGAGAAGTTCCTGAGATACGCGAAGTATTCCGACTAGATCCTGAGCTGATCTGCCTAGCCTACACGACAAACATTGCACAAAACAACTTTATTAGGTACCTACTTTCCCAATTAACGTCGATATATGGGCAATTCAAATTGCTACACAATTGCTTGTTAAAACATCAATTAATTAAGCAACGTGCAGTTTTCGTGGGCGCACCATTTATGACCTGGTTTCAGCTCCCATGAGCGGTTGGAGCGGTTTTATTTTGACTCAATACTTTACTTTTACTACTCGAATGACCTCCGGACGAGTAAACGAGAAAAAAATATTGAAGGGCTCGGGGTATACCCGACTGACGAACGCTGGCGCAGGTAATTGTTGTGAGATTTTAAAAATCAGCCAGGGTGTACAGTGTTTTGTAAAATAATGGGTGTTGTTTGAATTTACTTACGAAAGTCTTTACAAAAAACGCAATTTAGATTGAAAACCTTATCTCATATTAAAACAGCTAACTCTAAAGAATTTTGAGGTTTTTTTACACAGAAGTAACTATAACATTTTCATTTATCATTTAAAAGGGACCAAATACCTTATCAAGTGTGACTTAAAGTCTCTTAAGTATTAAAGCCTGCTAGAGCTGTGGGATTGTTCGAAAGAGATAAGTCCGGAAGAGAGAGGTACAAAAATGTCTCCAAAAGGAACAAAGGTGGATTTCAGTCAGTCAAAATCTATCACTCCCTATCCACTCCTGCTGCACCTACAACTAATTTACCATCTCCCAAAAACATTTTTGTTTATACCTTAATTTCAACCAACCAATAATAAAACCAACTTAACCCTTTTCCAGCATCGATTTCTGGAAGGTTCGTCAGTCGAGTATGCACATGGCAACGGGGCCTGCGCGGCGGCGGGGGGCGCGCGCCTACCTGCGCAGACGCTCCCCAAAACGAACAAGAGAGCGCATTCCTGCCGCGCCGCCCGCGCACCTAGCACCCCCGCACCCGATGCGTAGGGGTGACAAGAATTAATAATTTGTTATTTTGAAAATTACAACTGAAATTATATTAATTTAAAACACATAAATTGGCTTGCTTCTTACTTTCACATGAAACTTTAATAATTTATTGATCCCAAGTTACCGAGATTCCCTCAAAAAGAGTATAACGATATATCTATCTAGAACTACAGAGCACAAATTTGACAGTAAAAAATAAGTTTTAGAATAACTTCTATACTCGTTCATAAAATGGCTAAAATGGCCTTCTGAACTGATTGTTAATTAACTTAATTATTGACCACAGCCCATAACTAATAGTAACAACATAATCGGTACTTCTGAACCCGGATCTAGCGTTTAATTAAACCCTAGTAAACTACAAACAATATTTATTTCGTAACTTCTTAGAACATTAATTTGTTACCCATTTATGATGATTGAGGTAAAATCTTAATTATAATAAGGAGTTCTTAATGAAAGCGTAGCTTACATGCAGTTGAATAATAAACCTCTTTCCGAAGTTATAGTGTAATCTGTGGTTATAGTCTAAGAAATCATAATTACGTTTCATTCCACGCAGCTGTAAAAGGCTCTAACAGCTGATTGAGAATCAGCTTGTTTAGGAACGTATTTAACTAATTATTCTACTTCAAAATTTTTCACTATTTGTAAAATAGTTACAAGACGACCACAAAAGCATAAACCACTATATGTGGAGATATATTGACAATATTACAAAAAACTAATAAGGTCTATAGATGATTGTGTGAAATGAAAGACAGATAGCCACTCTATTAATGAAAAACGCTACGTATACCCCAAGATTTTGAAAACCTAAACAGAACTGACAGCAGTACACCATGGCACCTTCTACTTCCCACTTATCAAAATTACACATAATAATGTGCCGAACATATTGTGATTTAAGAGAAAATATTTCTTATTTATTTTATTAAATTCCCACTTATCAAACCTGTTCATTTTGTACGCAAACATTTGTACCATAAAACTTGACCACAAACTCCAAAGCAATGTAACTCTTTCGGGGCAGCCCTACCGCGGTCCTCATCCCCTGCATCCCGACACAATGCGGACCTGTTGCCGCCGCCCCCCTCACCCTACCCCACGCCGGCCACTCGCAATGCATCCTATAAATAATTCAAAACGAAGTCCGATTAATACGAGGTCCGTACCGATTCAGCTGTCAATTAATGTGGTCGGAACATCGCTTTCCTGTCCTACGTACGTTGGCGTTGTATGTGATAACGAATCAATCTGGGCGCAAGAATTGGGATGGCGAGTGGTTTGAATTTCTTTGGCGGGCGAATAGTTATGTTTATTAAAATAGTTATAGAAAAAAAAAAAAACAAAATATGTATTATATCGCTGGCCATATTGGCTTCTTTGACACAACTTCCCGATAGTATTACGTCTTGTACCTGAATTAAAAATAGTCTAAATGGTTTTTCTTTGCCTTTTTTACTGTCCCACTGCTGGGCACAGGCCTCCTCTCACACGGAGAAGGATTGAGCGTTAATCACCACGCTTGCTCAATGCGGATTGGTGATGTCAGACTTTATAGTCTAGGTATCCTTGAGATGTTGTCCTTCACCTTTTATCAGCCATTGGTGTCTATGACATACTTAGAAAGTACATACAAATTTATAAAAGTTGCAATGGTACTTGCTTGCCTGCCTGCCTGGAATCGAACCTACACACTCATACTTGAGAGGTTGGTGATTTACCCACTAGGCCACCACGACTTACTGGTATTTTAATATAGGTATAAGCTATATTACTGCCAAGTTTAATCAAAATTAAATCGGTAGGTTTTGCGTGAAAGAGGAAAAACATTCAAAAAATACAAACTTTTACGATTTAATATAAGTATAAGTAAAATTATTTTGGGATAAATTATAACGTTATCTCGATTAAGGCTAGTAGGGTCGATAAATGAAAAAACGAAGGCATTTTCTTAAGCGTAATTGCAAGTTAGCGTGTTGTAAAGAGATAATGAGTTAAAATAACTGAATGAATTTAAATAGCACGAATGTAAATTACAGAAACAGAAATTCATTCTAAATTTTCGAAACAAAATCACCGCTATGATTTCAACTAAGAATTTGAATAACAATTAAAATCATTATAAGGTTTGTTATCAAAAACCATCACCCACAAGGTTAAATCCGCGTATGATAAGCAAAAGCGTACACAAAGCTAAGCTTCCAATTTAAAAAAAAGTACAGACGACAACACATCAAGTTAGCACAATCTGTAAAATTTCTGCGAAAGATTTTCTACCTTATCGCAATAGTGGAAGGTTAATGTTTGATTGGTAAAATTTGACAGATTCGTATACGTTGACCTGCTGTCGTCTGTACAATTAAGAACCAAAGAGAGTTTTCAACTTTAAATTCCAAACAAATGCTACCTTTGTTTTAAAATAGTAGTTAAGAAAAATATATTTTAAAGAAAAAAAAACAGGCTGAACAACGCAAACAAACTTAGCATTGATTACAACAAAAAAGCTAGATCGAAGCGATCGCCTAGCCGAGACAAAGTTAATAACTAAACAACAAACTTTTATCCAATTAACCGTTTCAGTAATAAATCAAGTCCCGATTAAAATCACATGCTTTTAGCGAAAATTCTCAAACCATTGCGACATATATCTACGTAACAAAGAGAAATGATTTGTATGTATGTATGTTTGTCACTAAAAGCTCAAAAACTATCGGACCGATTTTAAAATTCTTCCACTATGGAATAGTCTAACTATCCAAATAGTTGGACTATTCCCGAGTAACTCTATTTAGGCTATATTTTACCCGGGAACTAAGTGCCCCGGGACGCGGGTGAAACCGCGGGAAAACAGCTAGTATGAGATAAATAAATTACATTTGTAAATTAACTAAACTAGTATCGATAAATTTTGCATTCTCAATCGGTTTAATTGATACACTTAACAGTTTATGTTTGGGTTATAAATCAGTCGTTATTTGTTTTAAAGGTAATGAAGACGAAGTAGAATGTTGCTAACAGCCCTATGCTGTTTATAAAACAATAAAATAAGCTAATCAAAAAGTTGGTATTTCGATATGCTAAGTTGTGTAAGTACTAGGTTAATTAACTATGTATTTTAGGCTGCCACTAGACTTACTATCAAATTGCGCAACATATGGAAAATTGCGCAATTATTTAAGCGAACAAAATTTTTATTGCACAATATTTATATTTTAATATTGTACAATGTTATTGTAGGTCTAAGGACTGCCTTATACGTAAATCCAACTTAGATTCTACAGAATAAATAGCTACAGATCAACTGTAATATAATTGAAAATGTCTATTATTATAGTTATATCTCACTACCCATTCAAACTTGTAATATAAATCGAATCAGTTCCCAATTTTAGTTGTTATTTAATAACAAACATCATGAATGCATCACATTATAATAACCGTCGAATAACACCTTCATATACCCATTCACACTGGTTTTATTTACATCTATAAGTGCAGTATGGGTCATTAGTACCATCCCTGTTAACCCCACGAGCCCATAATTATAGGTTCTCCTGCTTTAAGTATGAGTCCGCCTGTAAAGTTCAACAGGTCGAGCTTGATCTCACGTTCGTAATACTAGCTAAGATTTTTTTCTTGTTTTGTGTCTGTGGAATTGAGTCTTTAAAAGAAATACATGGCCTAGCCAAGTTATATTATCTTGAGTATGAGAAAAATCGCGAAAATATACTACTATACGCGATGGAATTGAGAACCTCCTTCTTTTTTTGAAGTCGGTTAATTAAGATTACATTCTGGTCTTAAGGTTTCTAGGTATAACTAATTAAGATTAGATACTTGATTTCAATGTTGACTAACTTGTTGTATTGGATTTACTCGTAAATTGTGTAAGTATTTTATTTTGTAAATTGAAAAGGATTTAGGTCTATTAGATGAAAGTTTATACACTGTCGTGAAGGTCTAAACTATCTTATTTCCATTTTCTGCATTAAAAATACCTAAATAAAACAATAGTACTCAAAAAGTTCAATAAGTATAAGTATTGCAATTTTAAATAACTCCCCACAAGATACGACAAAACACTGATACCTAATAAATTAACTTCATTCTTACCGTGTCTGCGCCTAACTATAAAATAAACTAGTTTGTAATTCCACGAACCGATTCCTTTACCTACCTTTTAACTAAGATGAATGATTCATTCTAAATTGTGTAGATTAGATATAAAGTTCAGACTGCTTTAGAAATCATGTTTAAGCTAATTAGATGATATTTATTAGGGCTAATTGTCGTGTGAATTATGTGCAGGTTATAGTTATCGTAAAATATAATATGTTTACTTGATATTTTAGTGAAAAATAAATCTTTACTGATAATCTTGCAGACTACAGCTTTCAAAAGCTAAGGCGCAATCAGGGCCTTTTCCCAATTTTTCACCCTGACTTCAATTTTTTCAACACTCTTTCACACAAGGGAAAAACTTCAATTCAGGAAATATAATAACGAACACAATTAAATTACGCCACCAGATTTATTAAAAAAATGTATATAAACAAGTAAACTATACATCTGATCGGTACATATACCAAAACGCTAAAAACACAACCCTTTCTAACGCACTCGGGTAAAAAGCTACTCAACCAATTATCTCTTTAATCAACTTGCACACTGGTATAGTAACTAGAGTAACTTAGTAGCCAGCTCACGTACCAAATATGGCTGAACACGGTACACGCTGCCCTAATGCCCTGTAGAACAACAATACACCACGATAATTGTACTGTAATTATTTAATTATCTACGCGGTAAAAACTTAGTAATGTGCAGCCGCCAGCTAGACTGAGCTAGTTAGAAGACTTGAGAGAAAACTGGACAGAGCACTTTTTTTTTCGAAAATTTACAAAGCGGTGAAAAGTAAAAAAAATCCTTTACTATGTGGGTATTGAAGATTGAATAAAGTATGTAAAGCTGATTGAGTGGTGCAAGCAAAGTGAAAAGTTTGAGAATGTATGAATTATAGATTCCATTGCGTTGAGTTTAAACCTAAGCCAAACACTTCGGGGAAACTGAATGACAATGTATGTTTAAGCAATAGGTAGGCATTATTAAAAATATGAATCGCTAGAAAATACGCTATTATCATAAAGCTTAATTCTTTAAAACAGAGCAGTTATATGTCACTAAAACAAATGGATATTCCAATAAAAAATATTCCATCCCCAAAAGTACTTCACAATTTTTCAACGAGCTCTACCAAAAAATAACGAACGCGAGTGGTTTCACATGTAAAGCGTATAAAAACGTACGCAGCTCTACATTGAGTACAATTAATTTCCATTACATACCAGACCGCGTCTGACGTCTCGTATATAGATACATGTACATATACTGTGTATGTATCAAGTATATAAGGTGCTCTAAAAATATCTGCCAAGGCGGGGGAGGTAGTGTTGTGTTTATGGGTTACAATAGTTAAGAAATTTAGATCATCAGAATAATTAAATCAATTATTTGAGATAATAAATTTCCTAAACTGTGTATTACCTGATAATAACAGCAACAATGTATGAACGGTGTTTTACGACATGAAATTCGGTGTGGTATGGCAATATCTAATTCCTGCGGGATGATCTATTGCATTATACAATCATCCTATTCAAACTTATATGCACTTTTTGATGTGTTAAAAAAATATGTCATATTTTCAATAAGTTATCTTTACTAATTTGATCTCTCTACACAACATACCTCCCATTGAAGCTGTAGCAGATATCTTTAGAACACCTTATATACATGTGTATACACTATATATTAATGTATAAATAGGTACGCTTTACAAACGTACGCTACGCCATACTACTCTATTTATACACGTTTTGCATTTTAACCGCAGAACACAACGGAGATATGCATCTTGCGGAGTGAAAAGATGTGCCGATACTGGCCACTGAGATAAAGCGTCATTATAACTAATTGACATCTGTCTGTACCGGCGTTAAGTCAAAAAAGATTTTATCAAAAAATGTTTTTTAATTCATCTATACATATAAAATCAAAGTCTTGACTGCATCATTAACGCAGGGCCCAAACCCTTAAAGCTGAAATATTGCACAGAGGTTCATCTTACCACTAGACGCGAGATAAGAAAAAAAATCCCGAAATTCTCACGGGAACGTGAAAACGGGATAATAAGCTTTACGCGGGCGAAGCCGCTGGCAGAAACTAGTTGTAAAATAAAACTACTCAATTAAGTTTTAATAAAAAATATATATTGACTGACATACAAACGATAAGAAAAATATTATTTAATGAATATAATTTGTGAGATAAGTAATTTGTTGAACAAGTTCTATAGGATATGTGACATTATCTTGCCAGTGTATGACACGCCTTATTCTTCGAGTAAAATACTCGTATTTGTTCGACCACCGGAAATAAGGACTGGTTTTTATATCGAATCGAAGTTAGTTAGTGATGTCGACAGTTTAATAGGTGATCCAAACGATTGGTGATTTGTATTTCGAGGCCTTTGGCAAAAACGTATGAATAAGGACGTTGGAACTATTTAGCTATATGTAAAAGTGGTTGTCGACTGCAGACAGTTTACCTGTTCACTTTAAAATGGACAACTATAGACTATTCAAAATGTAATAAAGGAAATGAAATGAGAAGAAAATGCTAGAGCTGCCTAGTATTGGTACTTAAACAAAATGTATTTTGTCCACAACAATGTAATCTTCCAATAGCTTTAAAAATAATGTTGCCATAAACTCGAGGAGATCGTTAGTCTCAGTTTAACTCGCCTATTGACTCATAAACCGAATACCTAACTTTGTTCTCGGAACCATTATACCTACGACCGCCTTCTTATAGATTTTTTTCTTTTATAAATCATATAGTGGGTATCTGCGAGTCATCGCGTCAGACAATAGGTACTTGGTATTATGTACTGGCTAGTACATAGACTAGACGAGAGACAATCTTCGTATAATCTCGGGCTTGTTCGTGACCAAGCGCATGAGCATGTGGGGCGTGGCTATAGGCGGTGCGTATGTGTGGGTGTGCGCGCGCTGTGTCCGTTGGCCTGTTTATTGGACAGACATTTTCTTTTATTATTTTTGTTGCGAATTTTTGTAACCAACGGGAGGTGTGTGAAATATTGCTAAATGAAAATTGACATGGAGTGTAATGACTAATTCTTGCTTATTATTGTTCTCGACAATGCTCAGCAAAGTAATGTTCTCAGTGCCTTCTTATGTGTTTAACGAATGCAGGCAAAAACAATATCAACTAGAACAACAGATTCCGAGACTCAATAATACTCTATCAAAAGCCGATGCAAGCCTTTCAAATCAAAATTTGATCACACTAATATTATAAAGCCAAAAGTTTATGAGTGTTTGTTTCTTCTTCACCCTCATACATCTGGAGAAATCCTGAAAGTTATGTAGTCAAGTGACAACCTGAATAATAAACATATGAAACGGGAGAAGTTGTTTGGGATGTTTTGTTAGCTAGTCATCATCTATCTCGACTTTTGCCTTACTGGATGCACCTGAGACTGCCTATCTGACCTTCTCAGCCCTGTTACCTGGGCTACCAACCCGATACCTCTTGGTAAGACCAGCTGTCAGAATTTCTGGAATACCCGTAACGACTGCCAAAGATGTTAAAATAGCTGCCGGGAATTTAAAGTGCTATCCAACAAAGCCTGCTAGTACGATAATTTCACAAATCCCGTATCGTATAACAATGGGAACGTACACCAAACTCGTTCGAGTATACACAGTACATAGGCACGTCTAAATGGTTCATCTGCGGAGTCAATGATCTGCGCAAGATTCGGAGTTGCTCGTGTTGCGAATTTTTTACTACACATGTATTGAGAGTACTTGTATCAATAGTTGTAGCGGTTATCAACGGTTTTTCAATAATAACACTTATGGAAGTGGAGGGGATGACTGTGTTTTATTATTAGATGATTTTCTTCAAAGTTAAGTGGACGTGGAGGCTTTGACTTGTTTAGTATTTTTGAAGGATTTGAAGAGGCCATTTTGAGATACTTGCCAATTAAGCAAGAGGGGTCTATAGAAAAAGTCTTTATCCTAAACTTTAGTAAGGTTTTTGATCTACGGTAGATTTCGTATCAAATTAATAAATCGATGGTTTAAAACTAGATATAAGTATTATTCGGTTCCCATTTTTAAGTACAGTTCAAAACTTTACACGTCAGGTGCCTTAGTACTTGTATATTTTAAAGCAGGCCTTTACTCGGAATAATTGGACCACCCAGTAGCCGCATTTGCAATGTCTTGCTTTTTGTCGCTTCTTTTCTGACTAAAGATCTTAGAAATACCTACATTGTAACGACATTTGGTCATCCTATTCGTCGTCCTAGAATACTTAATTAAACATACATCATTCTTAAAGAGATAATTTTATTTCTGTATCTGTATGAGAAGAGGCCTATGACATGCACTAGATACTAAAAATCAGATGGTGAAAGTTGGGAAAAGGTGCAAGAAGAAGAAAGGTTTGTCTTTGGGAATCAAGTCAACCCTGAAAACATCTGAAATATTGTTTTATTTTTTGTATCTATCAGTATTCTTTACAGTGTTGAGACTTTTAATCAAGTCTATATTTCGGCAAAAACAGCTGACAAAAATGCTATAAAATTATATCTATCATAGTATTCATAGTACTATATTTAAGAGAGATAATCAATCCATAATAAACCGTAACGGTTTCTCGTCTTTCAGTCTTCCTTCAACAAAATTCATATAACCGACAAAATTCTACTACAACCATACAGATATCGAATCTCTCTCGCCAAGGGAACAGCCAGGAAGAATTGTGTTGCGAAAAAACTCGCTTACTCGGAACCTGCCGAACCGGTCCGATCTCCTCCGAATCCTGCCGAACGCCGCCGGCTACAGCTCCACGAGTGTGTAAGCGACGCCTGCGCAGCTCTTATTATTCCGATACTCTTCGATACTTTTTGTTCGAATTTCGAAGATGCTTATCGAGTGATTGGAGAATTTGATATTATTAGACGTTGGGTATTATAAGGTCGGTTGGGGTTTGAAAATGGAATCTGTGTTTCTTTTGTTTAGGGTGGAATATGACTACGATTTTGAGTATATTGATTTTCAAATTCTCGATAAAGATAAAATCAAATTAAGCTTTATAATTTTCTAATTGTAATTCTGCAAATATTATTAAATAATGAAATAAAACAAACCAACTAAAACACCAAGTGAGTTACCTGCCAAAAAAAAAGCTAATTTCAGTATTCGTCATTTAAATTTCAAACCAAACGTCTAGATCGATTACTATCATTAGATTAAGCTATCGATTATGCCACAAAATTATTTATCCTACAAAAAATAGCAGAAGAACAGCTATTTACATACAAAATTCTTTATCAGACATATAATAAAAATCATCATAAACTATTTTTTAACCGACTACTAAGAAGGGGTATTATTGAAATAAAACCAAAACTCTTAGGCGTTTTAACCGAAGTCGTGCCCTTATTTATATTTGGGCCCGACTTCATTTGAAACAGAAAAATTGAGTTCAATTTTGATTTCGACGAAAAGGCCGTTAAAGGTTTAATGCAAGCAGTTAAAGTGAACTTGGTTACAACGA
The DNA here is from genome assembly GCA_002382865.2 of Heliothis virescens. Taxonomy (NCBI): domain Eukaryota; kingdom Metazoa; phylum Arthropoda; class Insecta; order Lepidoptera; family Noctuidae; genus Heliothis; species Heliothis virescens. The sequence goes on from NWSH02000517.1 coordinate 15,107,814, forward strand.
TTAATTAGTTAGTATCCCACGATGTAGATTTACAGACTTAAGATGATTTATGAGCGTATTGCTATCGCTTTAAGCACAAAAATGGTTGAAATATCAATCATGATATTTGTTCTTTATACGTATTGTTATTTGTACGTAAAACGCCAGTTTCACAGCCTCACAGGTTACAGGTACTGCTCTAAATAGCTGTCTGACAGTTGCGTCCATTACTTTTAATGCTTTTAAATTTGACTACTTCTTTATGGTAGTATCTGTAAAATAGCTATTTAGAATAAAATAGAATCTAGAATCTGTGAAACTGGCCGTCAAAGTATTAAACAAAAGAAGATCGATCGAAAGAACGTATCTTGATGACCATACTCAAGATCCCTTGTTTGATATTCAAGCAAATTATTAGATTATCGCCGAGTTGTATCAGTAATTAGGCACCAAGGGGTAAGCAGGGGTAAGTATAATCACTATCTAATATTCTTCAAAACTTGCCACTGACAGAACTTTTAAAGCACCTATCACCGTATCTTAGCATTTCAAGCAATCCAAGAGAATGATTTCAATAATTGAATGACTAACGCTGGGATTGAACATCAATTGGTATTTCAATCATCATTTCCATTTCCCGATGAGAAATCCATGTAATAAGTTTCGCAATGAAAACGCAAATCAATCCTGTTACAGAGAAATGTTAATGGCGGACCATTATCCTCTTAGAGCATTTAAACAGGTGGAACCGTCATAAGCAGCAATCTCTACGCGTGAAGATACATTTTGGAATCGAACTACCGATCTCACGTGTCGTAGCTATACTATTGGTTTGTATGTACAGACAACAGCAGGTCAACGTATACGAATCTGTCAAATTTTACCAATCAAACGTTAACCTACCCTCATTGCAATAAGGTTGAAAATCGATTGCAGAAATTTGACAGATTGTGGTAACTTGATGTGGTTTCGTCTGTACGTTTAAAATACAAGCTGCCAGCTGCAACTACTGACCACACGATCCGTAGCTGCACTACAGGTTTATAAGTATTTTCATGATTGGATCGAAGTGGCAGCAGCACATGCAGTCAACCTCAGACTACGTGATATCGACCAATTTCATTTAGTCGCTACACTTTCAGCAGCTCATTTGCAAAACCTGCCTTTAAAGTTTGTCTATTACGCACAGGGAGCGAAGTAGCACCGCAACAAATAGTAATAGGTCAAACATGCATTATCAATCACTTCGTTACGCACATACACGACAAAATTAACAAACACAAGCATAACTTGACGCATGAGTATGATCAGTGATCTCATACCTTTAGCAGAGAGGAACGCAATGACGTCTCCACCTTGTTCGATGCTCTAAAGCTTATCCTGAATGCCAAGAGGTATTCGTCTTCAGTATTGGAGGCAACAATTTGCTGTCCATCGCTTCCATCAGTCCACTTTGCTGGCAGATAATGGTCATGGTCATTTAGGCCTAATTGGCTTTTGTTTAATGGAATGGCAAGTATTTAGGCTGAGAAAATTTTGAGTGAAGTGACATTTTTATTTTTGCCGAATAGCTTGATGATGCGGGTTGCTGAAGACTGAACAAATTGGTGAACTTTGGAGAGGCCTTTGTTCAGCAGTGGACGTCATTAGGCTGATGATGGAAACGATGACGACGAATGCCCTTGGGACGCAGATAAAGTTGAGGGCGAAACATAGTAAACTGTAAATTTTTACCTACTCTAAAATTAATTTAACTATTTTTATTTTAATACTAGCCGTTTTCCCGCGGTTTCACTCGCATCCCGTGGGAATTACTGCCCGTACCCGGATAAAATATAGCCTATGTCACTCGTGGATAATGTAGCTTTCGAATGGTGAAAGAATTTTTAAAATCGGTCCAGTAGTTTTTGAGCCTATTCATTACAACCAAACAAACAAACAAACAAACAAAGTTTTCCTCTTTATAATATTAGTATAGATGACACAAACCAAACAGTTCACTTGGTCAAATAAAAAACTCAAACTGGTATTCTCTTTAGTTTAACATCAAGAGATTATTTTGCAGCAAACATGAATTGAGATTACGAAATTCTCTTTGTGTAACAACGAGGGACTTATGTACTCATAACGGTACGAATTGTAAGTTAAATTATAAACAGGACTCTGCATTATATCAGGTGTATATGCTTGGAAAGCAGAGAGGTGCGTGCGTGATTTTTAACGAGGTTGCTCCAATGGAATTCGAAGCATTGAAATGAATATGTATTCAATAACAACGATTTAAACCAAATAATTACTTTTTGCTTAACATGATAGACATAATTATTTTTTTAAGTGTGATCAAGTCGATAACTAAGGGCACTGACTGGACTTATAATATTTCTAAAAAAATTAGCATATCTACAAATTCTTACCTATCTTTGTGACCTCATTTTTAACACATTTTCTAACAAAAGGCAATTATTTTCTTTCTATATTTAAACTATAACATTGCCTTAAATAGGAATTATGATTTATGGACAAAGGAGAAGTTAATTAGGTTCGTAGTTATTGTCGAGGCGGCCACATCAAAGGTCTATTGTTATACACGTAATCAGTTCCTTTGGACATTTTGACATTAGCATAAAATACTGTCAATTACCTTTGAATTTCTTGTAATGAACGATTGGTTTGGAAACTAATTATTTTCTAGCGAGAATTAAGTGTAATAGTATTTTCATTATAAAGCATTTATTTAAAATAACATTTTATTGATTAAGATTCTAAAACTAATATAATTTTGAGAATTGTCCCTTTTTTATGAAGATATAAGTTTGGTTTTAGCTACGTATTAATTAGAAACCTATTTTGAAGATTAATACGTCGTCATTCACAATTCTATGGTTTACCCTTCTCTCACACAGAGAAAGATTCAACCACTTAATGTTAGTTGTTGATTTCAGATTTTATAGTCCAGGTTTCCTCGAGATGTTTTCCTTCACCTTTAATCAGTCATTGGTGTCAAAGATATGTTTAGAAATTACATACAAACTAGGAAAAGTTGCATACTTGCAGTTGGTACTCGCCTGACTGGAAGTGAACCCACTCACCACAACTTCCATTTTATGCACGCAAAACTTTCAATCCCGTTTTTACCCGTTCCCGTGAGAATTTCGGAAAATCTTTTCTTAGCGGATGCCTACGTCATATCATCTACCTGCATACTAAATTTTAGCCCGATCCCTCCAGTGGTTTGGGCTGTGCGTTGATAGATCACTAAGTATGTCAGCCAGTGAGTATGTCAGCCAGCCACCTTTGAGTTTTATATACAACTTTGTTTTATACTATGTAGTGATAGATAGAAGACCCTAATTCATAATTTACGAACTTAACAACTTAACATTTTCTCACAAAGAGATACAGCTAGACCTTTAAAACGTAGTACAAGTAAGGGTTAATACAAATTGAACACGCCATTACATCATTAAGCGCAGTTCAAACAAACGAGCGCCCACTTACAGCTAGTCGGTTCGTTTCAATTAGCGTGGAATACAGGCACCATTTTATACGAGAATTACGTTAAAATATAATGGCGATTGGGTCAAGAATTCTGGAGAAACTGTAGTGAGGGTATAAAAATATTTACTTGATTATTTAGAAGAACGAGCATGTCTTAAATTTAAAGTTAAATTGAACAGTCTTATAATGGCCGGCGCCTACTGGGGTTGCGGGATAGTTTGAATGAGTTACTGCGGCCTTGGAACACGATGGGCTTCAGAAGAAAGTCTGAGACTTTCTTGACACATAGAAGGTCGTGTTTAGTGCTCTCCTTATGCATAAAGTTTGTGAAAGGAGAGAAGCTTCATAAGATAATAAAATTGAGAAAAGAATTCAATTCTGTGTTACAAATTATCAGCACGCACATTGTTTCATATATCTCATTTTTGCTTATGAGAAAGTAACTCTGTCCGTCTATCTAACGGCCGGTAAACTAATGAACGGACAGTGACAGATAGTCTAGAGCTTTAGAAGGACATAGGCGGGCGTGGGACGTAGTTTTTTTCGGGACGCGAGTGGAACCGCCAGTTATTTATGAATTACAGTTAAAACCCGATTTCAGTTACATAGTAACGAAGATAAAATCTATCACATGTATGATATTCTAAAGATCGGTTTCCACCCAGAGATAACGGTTGTCGATCAATCTTTACGATGTCAAAGCTCTCACATTAAATTCAGCGCATTAGTATGTAATTGCTATAATCGATTTAATCGATACATCGCAACAATGTATCGATAATCGGAGTCGAACCTTATTTAGTGGGAACAAGCGTCGCTAGTAATCGATGGTAAAATGTTGATTAAACTATCTGAAAATGGTAGTGCTTTGTAATTCAAAAGACCTTCTACAAAGGTGGTCCAAAGTTTTTACATTTCTATATTTCAGAGATAATGCTGAATTCCTTATAAAGTCTGTTTTCATTAAAACCTTCACGTAATAAGTAGTTCGCAAAGTATAATGTAAAATTAAATCAAATTCAAAATCTATAAGACGCTTTCTGGTCCTATAAAGAACCGTGGACTAGGTCTGAATAAATCTAATCCAACTTAAATCCATTATCGAGTTTCTACGAGTCTGACGGCCGAACACTGAAACGAGACTCAATTTTAAGTGCTGCTCAAACATGAAGAAGGCTATGTCTTACTTACGTAAATTGCTCTGACATAAAAACTTTTAAGTAAGGTTTATTACTTAAGTAATGTTTCAGCATTTTGGGGTCCTCTCATACCTAACGTAACTGCCTCGTTGTTGTCGCATAACCGACTGCTGAGCACGAGGTCTCGGGTTCGATTCCCGGGGCGGGCCGAAATCGCTTTGTGGGTTTTAGAAACTTTCACAAAGCAGCCCGGATTTGGAAGTTGGTGATTCATTCACCCGTGCATCGGAGAGCACGTTAATGTTGGTCCTGCGCCTAATCTCTCCGGTCGTGTCGGAGTGCCGTCCCATCGGGTTATGAGAGTGTGGAAATAGGGAGTGCACCTGTGTCTGCGCAAATGCTTGTGCACTGTAATATGTCCTGCGTAGCTGGCTGATCTCCTTATATGAGAACAGCCGCCGTAGCTGGCAATCGGCTAGTACGCCATCATCAACGTATGCCAGAAGTATTTTTTCATCATATTGAATTGAATCATCATCATCAAGCTTTTTATTGTTCCACTGCAATCTTCTCTCATGTAGGCAAGGAAGAATAAACATTGCAGTTTCAATTTAAGGCATCAGTAATGGTTAATTTAAAAAATCCTTTTTCCTTTCTTTCTTCTGTCCTAATCTGGCTACAGAATCCAAATTGCGTGGATAATTAAAAGCTTAAAATGCATAGCTCGCTCTAAAACATTTTACTCTGAATTAAAAACTTAAGGAACCTCTTTGGGTGGTTAATTGCAGTTTCCTCTGTGCATTAAGGTGGATTTGTAATTTTCTTTCCATTATTTTCTTGTTATACGAAGAATTCACACTTTCGTATATTCCAGTCTCAAAATGCAACAGGTAACTATTTTTGAACAAAGGAACAATTTTGTCTACATCGATTCTTTGAATTTTTCAAAATTATGGAAATGGAAATTATGAAAATGGAAATACCTTACTGTAAATATTTATTTATTTCATGACTTACAACAATTTTTACAGGCAGAAACCTAATACAATAGTGTAGTAAATCATAACGATTTATTTTCTATAACTTATAGTGTACTTTGTTATCCTTGTGAATTCACTCATAGTACAAAATAGGTTTATTTTGTAACCCTTTCTAATGAAATACCTGTAATAATTGCCATAGCAACTAGAACCTGACCAGACCAGACAGCCGCCATCTTTCCACAAGCATGACAACCAGACAGATCCATATTGTAAGACACATTCTTGGCACAGACACAAACTACATCCTCGTACACAGAACACAAATTATGTACCAACACCATTCAAAGTAAATTAGCTCCTATTAAAAAGCAATAGAGTTCACAATGAACCCATTATGTATAATAAAGCAGACGGATTTCTCGCTGACACGGCCGATGATAAATTATAAATGTGTGATAAATGAATTTATAGTTCTACGGACAAAGAATGGGCAATTTATTACGTTTGGAAACCAGGTCGAAATAATTTTACGAAATTGTATTAAAATTTGTGAAGTTATTGTTTATTGTTGAATGGAATTCGCTTTGTGACTTGTTTGACGAAGTGTCGGGTTTCATGAAGTTCTGCAAGAATCTGGTCTCATTAGACCCTAAAACTAAAAGACCAGAAGATAAAGTCTAATGACAGGAGAAAAATTAAATTAAAAATTTAAAAAACCCCCGACACAAAAACTTGATTTCCCTTTAAAAAGTAAAAAATAATAAAAAAAATACGTCGCGTTGGGGGACCGCTCCTAATTATTCCTTACTTATTTACGATTTTTTTCATAAGTATCACATGCCTACCTATTTAGGAGCGGTCCCCCAACGCGACGTATTTTTTTTATTATTTTTTACTTTTTAAAGGGAAATCAAGTTTTTGTGTCGGGGGTTTTT
>NWSH02000517.1:15116586-15131995 GCA_002382865.2 Heliothis virescens
TTAAAGGGAAATTAAGTTTTTGTGTCGGGGGTTTTTTAAATTTTTAATTTAATTTTTATTTCATTCTTTTTATAGGTAGGTGGGTCGGTCGGTACAAGTAGGTATTTTAATATACAAAGCTATTTGAGACCCCATCAATAATATACTCGATATCAGTATACTTGATATTTGCCGACATTCGATTCATCTCCCCACTTTTACCCCCACAACTTTTAAACGGCTCAACCGATTTTGATCAAACATGTCTAAGAACACTCGCCCGTAAGTAACCTTTAATACAAAAAAAACTAAATTGAAATCACTGCTTCCGTTCGGGAGTTATGATGCCACAGACAGACTGACAGACAGACAGACAGACAGACAGACACGTCAAACTTATAACACCCCTCTTTTTTCGTCGGGGGTTAAAAAGATTTTCCTAAAACATAATGCGACTAATTTATTTGTAATTTATTGGTTTATACCATCCTTTGCGACCCATTTCTGTATTTGCCATAGGCATCAAAAATATCGTCACTTTGTATAAAGTAACACGACGAAAACTAAAATAACTGCTAGGGTTTATCCACTACTTAGCAATCAGCTACCTCAGCCAATCCTCTCGATTACATTGATTTATATACCTCAACTACCAACACTAAACCTTCCTCCATTATAACCAGCAGAAACTATACAATAAGAATCGATTATAATCCTAGATCTATCGATAATCACCAGTAATCTATATGTCACCGGAAAATAACAAGATCCGTAAGTTTATAAATTTCCTAGTAAATTGATAAACTTTCATAAGATTCTAAACTGGAGATAAATTTTATTATTTTACGTTCACATTTTCGTAAATTGATAAACTTACTGAAGTCACTCGTAAAATAATAAGTAAGCACTACGCATGATCTGATTGGTTGACTGTCACGTGTCACTTGTCCTTCCTCGCGGCCGCCATTGAAGTCTATGGACACAAGCAGTGCCGCTATGAAAATTGACCAATCAGAGAGCAGTGTGTTTTTTTACGTATTTCAAAGATGCGTATATTTAAAAGAGCTTCTGTGATTGGTCGAACCATTTAGAATCTTACGAATAGATATCCGTTAGTTTATAAATTTACCGTGTGACGTCGGAAATTGATAAATTTACGAAAATAAGGACGTAAAATAATACAATTTATCTCCCGTTTAGAATCCTACGGAAGTTTATAAATTTCCTAGGAAATTTATAAATATACGGATCTTGTTATTTTCCGGTGACATATACAAAAATTTGACTTGACTGCAACGCACGGCCCAACCTCGTAAATCTATAAAACTAAAATTTTGCGCAGAGGTTCATCTTAAGACTCTCACGCGAGGTAAGAAAGGATTTTCTTAAATTCCCACGAAAGCAGAAAAAACGGGAATTTAAGTTTTACTCGGGGAAAGCCGCTGGCAGGAGCTAGTTATACAATAATAATAGATTATAATCCTAGATCTATCGATAATCGCCAGTAATACTGATATAACAACGTAAGTATGACACAATGGCGGTTATAAATATAAATTGTAGGATATTCCACGGTTCTACAACAATAACTAGCGTTTGGCAGCGACCGTCGAATGCTTGCTATCTAGGCCTCGGACAGAATGGAAACTTAACAATGTCAGATACAGAGGAATAGGGCTGCTACTTTATACGAAGATTAATATAATTATGATATATCAAGACATTTTTCACTGACGGTAGGATAGTCCCAAAAGCATGATAATTAGCTTGTGTTACACAAACGATAAACTACCTATACTTAGTTAATATTTTGTGTTTGGTATAAATTAAATATATTTTGATTTATACCAAATACAAATATATTTATAAATATACACAGAGATCACAGTAAACAAACATGCTCATCACATATAAGTGACCGTAACATGAATCAAATCTAGTACTATGTCCTGAAACACAGGGGAACTCATTATGATATAGAATCTAGACGGTTTCTCAGTCACGGACTGACCATGCCATACGTTGCTAAGCATTTAATCGATCAAACTATGGAAGTATTCCTCGAAGCGCCACTGTTTTGAAACGCACCTAATGAAGCGCTCCTTTATTATTCCTCGGAGCGCTCCTTTTAGTATAACTACCGATAGCAATTTTATAAAATTCAAACTAAAAGGAACGCTTCATTCGGTGCGTATCAAAACAGTGGCGCTTCGAGAAATACCTCGATTTAGAAGGCTATGATATATTCGACGTTCTCGAACAATCGATAATAACGTCGAAAACAAAAGAGGTTTATTACAACCCTACTACACTGTCTGGCAGCGCAACGGGGCAGTATTGAGCAGTGAATAGAGCCGATATCGAGTACGGTGGCCACACGGCCAGCAGTGTAACTCGTTTCAATTAGAAGCCTTGTATCAATTTAGATAGCTGATTAGATTTGTTGTAGCGCCCTTATTTGTAGTTAGCTTAAATGAGTTTGGTATGCAAAGTATAAGATAATGGTGGTTTTACGAGGTCCTTGTGACTTGGATTATGAGACTAATCAGGTTCTTTGTTGTATGATAAGGATTCTTTTACCAATGCCGAAATGGTAAACAATTCGCATGCAAAGACAATTTCGGAGTCACGAATTATGAACATTGGTCCTTCTCTAACTAAATATATAATACTCAAAGGTGACTGACTGACTGACTGACATAGTGATCTAACAACGCACAGTCCAAACCATTGGAGGGATCGATCGGGCTGTTTAGCATGCAGGTAGATATTATGACGCAGGCATCCGCTAAGAAATGTTTTCCCAAAATTCTCATGGCAACGGGAAAATACGGGATTTTAAGTATTGCGCGGGTGAAGCCACTGACAGAATAAAACAATCTATTTATAACCATTCTATGCACAAAAATCCACCCCTATCTCGAGCTTGTCGTCATCTATTGACAAAGAACTTAGGTAACTTTATAAAGCGTGTGCTAAACGCTTAGGTCGTTTAGGTCTGTATTGAGCTCGACAAGTCTGTTTGTAATCAGCTTAGTTCTTTCTGAAGACAAAAGACTACAATACAATGGCGTATGGATTGTTGCCTCTGGACTATAAATAAGAAATTGTAAACCTTTTTAGGGTTCCGTACCCAAGGGGTAAAACGGGACCCTATTACTAAGACTACGTTGTCTGTCTGTCTGTCTTATTCATATATGTCTGTCTGTCTGGTTGTACGGAACCCTTCGTGCGCGAGTCCAACTCGCACTTGGCCGGTTTTTTAGTACAGACGACTGCACATCAAGGTACCACAATCTTTCAAATTTCCGCAATAGATTTTCAACCTTATCACAATATGGGAAGGTTAATGTTCGATTGGTAAAATTTGACAGATTCTGTACCTTGTACCTACGCCAGAATGGAGGTATGTTATTAGAAATATGTAATATGAAGACAAAAATCTCCGCTGTTTTATAGTTTACATTAAGTAAAGCACTCATTTTCACTCCCGCAAAACACATTTTCCTAGATTTCACTTTAAATATAAAATCTCACTATTCCATGGAATAGTGGCAAACTTTTGTCCTGAATCATTAATTGGCAACACCGCAGCTACGTAAGTACAGACGAAAGCAGGTCACAGTACCCGAATCTGTCAAATTTTACCAATCAAACATTAACCTATCACTATTGTGATAAGGTTGAAAATCGATTGCAGAAATTTGACAGATTGTGGTAACTTGATGTGCTGTCGTCTGTACAAACCCGTGTCAACGTATTGGTGTTGCCCTACTAAACGTAAGTGGGCGTCATTGTTCTGCTGTCTTCTTATAATATTACAGCAAACTATAGTCTCGTATTGTTTGCTAAAATATTGAAGTGCTAGTCAGGGATGGCGAACCTTTATCGGCTGCGTGCCAAATAAAAAAATGTTTAAGACACGTGCCTTCATACGAAAAGTTTAGTATTAATAGCTAAGAGCTATATGAATTCAGATGCACTTTACTTTCGTTTTTATTGCAGCTTGAAAGTTATCTTCTCCTTACATCATGAAGCTAACTAGTACGTTATTTTAATTGCAACTTAAGTAAACAAATAATGACGTCTCCAAATTATTAAGATGCGTGCCATTGATTTGCAATCCCTATGTTAGTATATATAGTCCTCCTTATCGATTTCGATAACGGCGACCCATGACAATTTACCTCCTAGCGTGAGCCCTAATGTGACTGGCTAGACCGAGTTTAGATTTAAAGACTCGGTCGCAAGCGCTGCAGTACAGCTGACCCGCACTATTGAGAGTATAGGTGTAAGTAGGCTTAGGTCTCTCTTTAAGTGATTGGCGTTTTTCGTCTAAGGTTTCGAGTCTTTTTACTTCGAATAGCTTGACGTTATCATAGATGGTTTTACGCCACGATGACCTATTTAAGGCAAGCCTCTCCCAATCATTAGGGTCAATAGCGCAAGCTTTCAGATGTCTTTTGAACACGTCCTTGTAGCGGAGATATTGTCCTCCTTGCTTCCGTTTACCTTCCCCCATTTCGGAATAGAAGACCGCTTTAGGTAGACGATGGTTGTCCATACGAAGGACGTGTCCACACCACCGGAGTTGCCGCTGCATTAATAAAGCCTCCATTCCATACACATTAGAGCGCCGAAGTACCTCTGTATTGGGGACGTGATCTTGCCACTTAATTCTTAGGATGGACCTAAGACACCTAAGATGGAATGTGTCGAGCTTTTTAATATCGGACTTGTAGAGGCACCACGTCTCTGCGCCGCTTGCTGTTCGTTTATTACTGGTTATTTTCCTAGCTACTTTATCTTTACTATATAGTTACATAAAGTTTTCCTGTGTCATTGCACAAGTTTATGTGTATGTCTTTTCGTGCCAAATATCCACAGTTTTGTTGGAGGTTTGTTTCTGAGAGCACAACGATAAAAGAGAAGAGTGAGATATTAATTATATTTAATTTAATTTTTACAACATTGCGCTTAATTTGAATAAGAATAAGTAACTAGACTATCGTTGAAGATAAGATACCAAAGATAGTAGTTAAAAAAGGATATTGATGATAATATAAAAGTCTAGAACAACTCTTTAGAAAATTAATCTTCTAACAACTCAAAATGACAAAAGTATTGTGTTATCATATTCTGTGTAACTTATAGACTACACACAACTGATATGACACCCACAAAATGAAATGTCCACATGTAACATATAAAACGCATTGAATTATATGACTACCACACTTTGGCCTATAACCTACGGGCTTTACATTTCCCATTAGTCAAAAGGGACCTCTGTCACGGCTCATGAATTAACCTGAGACCTTTACATGCACTTGATTTATCAATGTTTGTTTGTGTTTAAATGTATGTTTAAATTATTATGTCACTGGCTGGTTGTTCATCATCATGTAAGGTTTTTGAAAATAGAATTTAGCGCTGTGTTGAATTTTTAATCAGCCTTACTAATATTTGATAAGTAGATCTATGAAATAAAAACTGTCTTGTCTATGTTCCGTAGCATACAACGTTTGTTTACTTTTTGTATTTTCCTATTTTGAATGTATAAAAATATCACTATTTTTGGTAGGTGATGGTATTGACCCCTTGTTGCTAAGGCCCTTTGTATCAGTAGCGTTTACTCGCATCTTTGGTTAACAGACAGTCTGATAAATTAAATCACTAATTTGTCCTATTAGTTACAGCACTCAGTGCGGCATATATTTTAATGGATAGTCTAGAAGACGTCCAAGTTTTTCGCTCAGATTTATTTCCTCAAAAACTCCGGACATTTAGTGATGACTTGCGGAATTTGCTACTTGATTATCGAAACGTAAGATTTTATTAATCTGTGAATTTAATCCTACCGAACCTGTGGTTTCCTTTGATAGCATGCTACATCGTAAACTATTATAACCTATAACATGCCTCGTATTCACTGCATACGATGGCCGATGTTAGCCGAACGTAACCCGATGTATCCCGATGTCGAGTCATCAATTATTTCAATTAGTTGGCATGACACGAGCTGGTTTGGTCAACGCCACCTAAAGTGTTATTAAGTTATGAAAGGAAACCTTTGACGTGGAAGGGTTGTTTATGAGGTAATGTTATGGAATTGATGGCAAACACAGACTTACATTAAGGCGAGATTCCACCGGTGCGGCGCTGTGATGCACACAAATGTTTCTTCTAGTCTAGCAAATGTTTATACTGAATAATTTACTCGTGATAAGTTAGGTATGGTAACTTTCCTTTATACGACGTTTCGGCCGAATTGTACCGGCCGTGGTCGCGGGGTAACTCTAGCGGCGTCTGCGTGAAGTAAATTATTTTTAAAGTATCCCTGGGTGCGAATCTAAAATTTGAAAATTGTGAGGAATTTTCAAATTTTAGATTCGCACCAAACGATACGCTAATGAAATACTTTACCTTTACAGTATCGTTTATAAACTTTCAGTAACAAATACTGTTTAACCGTTTCTTAAATTTCTATAAAATCGCAAGATGCTACAACAACGAACACATGCTTGCGGTGGACTCGCGCCGTTGCATTCTATTAACATTTTGATTCCATCAAAATTGTTCGCGCACATTTGTTCGTCAATTTTGGTGGAACCTCGCCATTATAAGACCAGACTTCCATACACGTAGCGTGAACGTGTCCAAATTAAAATAAAATTGTTGAAAATTACATCTAATCCTGTAATATTATAGCAACCAATCTGTGGTGTTTGTCACGCCATCATCAGGTGATTTGGATGCAATTTATACTGAAGTTAGAGACCTGACGAATTGGATAATTTTCATCTGATTTCATGGATACCATTAAAGGTACGAGTGGAGTGTAAAAGCTAAGTATTTCATGAAATATGGAAATATTACTTGAATAACCCAAATATTTCCTGACCCCAATTAATTCAGCATTCAAAACTTTAATCTTCTCCAACATTTGAGGGCTCATACATAATCCCAGGCTCCAGAAAGTACCCCATTTGCTTCTTAGAAACACCATATAAGCCTGAAGCCCAGATTTACAGCAACGATTTAAGGGTCTATCTACACTTACACGGAGTAATTTAGAGTAGTTTGCAGTACTGTACCGCGGTATCTCGGTGAGACGCAAACATTTATACCGCGGGTGTTCTCGCGATAACGCTTTACTGACTTCAAAGTAGGGTTGACAGATCAGCAGTCTGAATGAAAATATACACCACGAAATCAGTTTTTTAGCTCAGGATTGAAATTATTTACTGATTGTAAAGTTTATCAGATTGAAAGTCAAGTTGATAATATTTTTCAAAAACGGTTAACATTAACTTAACCCTATAGTGTGCTTTTGAATTCGGTTGAATAGAGTCATGGTTGAATTGAAATATCTTTATAATAATAAATAGGACACTAAATAACAGTCATGGAGAATAAAATACTGCAACATCACTTCAGCCACATTTAAGACTACCAATATTCACAACATATTCGACACCCCTAACCAAAATCCGCATAATTCGAGCACGAACAACGAGACTCGAGCAATCGTGTTCGCACTCAAATTCTATTTAATTTAAGGCTTAAACACACGCTGTTTTTGGTATTGAGCGACATTCACGTTCTACTAAACAATTCGACAGAACGTGAACTGCGGAACCATTCGACAGAAACATTTGTTTTACGGCCACACGAGTGGAGACGCGTGAATTCGTTGTCACGGAACTTAGGCCGTATATGGAAGGAAGCAATGTTTGCTGTGTGGTCTCAGGACTTCGGGCCCTTAGCTGTTTTGTTGCTACCTTTCTTTTTAACTGACTTCAGAAAAAAGAGGTTATTAATTCAGTTTGTTTACATAATTTTAAAAACGTTCGAACTTTTCCAAGTATCAAGACTATTAGCAATGGATCCAAGTATCAAGAATATTGTCGAAATCGATATTGATGCGATTCGACACACACATGGATTGTTTCATTTTTCAATCAGTATAAAACAAATTTAATTTCGTTAGTTGTTCAAACAAGGACAAATATTTATTTCTTATCATCATGTATCTTACCACATAATACAGTATGTCTTGCCTTAACCGGGAATCGAACCCCACCAGTCGTGCTTGTCCTCTACTTGACCAACAAGAGAGTCTAATAATATAGACAACAAAACTTAGTAACCGCTAAACGATAGTGACTACGTGAGTCTTGCACGACATCTTTTTAAAACCCGATTTTCAACACTATTGTCTAGCCCCTAAGGTTGATATTCAAATGACAAGTGAAAAGTCACAGGATAGAAACATTGTGTGCGGAGAAATAGGCAAACAAGCAGTGTGAACAGTTTGGACAAACTGACAAATGTATGCGATGAGGAGTTAGATATTATGAACGTCTTCTTGGGTGATATTGTACGAAACTGGTTCGGGACTACTGACCGTACCTACAAAAATAATAGTAGTAAGAAGTATAGCAGTAATGAATAGCTACAGGAACTTTCAAAATGCCTTCCTACTAAAACATTTGCATATAGACTACTTTTGTGATTAATTATTGTACAGACGACAGCAGGTCAACTTATACGAATCTGTCAAATTTTACCAATCAAACGTTAACCTACCATTGCNGTGGAAGGGTTGTTTATGAGGTAATGTTATGGAATTGATGGCAAACACAGACTTACATTAAGGCGAGATTCCACCGGTGCGGCGCTGTGATGCACACAAATGTTTCTTCTAGTCTAGCAAATGTTTATACTGAATAATTTACTCGTGATAAGTTAGGTATGGTAACTTTCCTTTATACGACGTTTCGGCCGAATTGTACCGGCCGTGGTCGCGGGGTAACTCTAGCGGCGTCTGCGTGAAGTAAATTATTTTTAAAGTATCCCTGGGTGCGAATCTAAAATTTGAAAATTGTGAGGAATTTTCAAATTTTAGATTCGCACCAAACGATACGCTAATGAAATACTTTACCTTTACAGTATCGTTTATAAACTTTCAGTAACAAATACTGTTTAACCGTTTCTTAAATTTCTATAAAATCGCAAGATGCTACAACAACGAACACATGCTTGCGGTGGACTCGCGCCGTTGCATTCTATTAACATTTTGATTCCATCAAAATTGTTCGCGCACATTTGTTCGTCAATTTTGGTGGAACCTCGCCATTATAAGACCAGACTTCCATACACGTAGCGTGAACGTGTCCAAATTAAAATAAAATTGTTGAAAATTACATCTAATCCTGTAATATTATAGCAACCAATCTGTGGTGTTTGTCACGCCATCATCAGGTGATTTGGATGCAATTTATACTGAAGTTAGAGACCTGACGAATTGGATAATTTTCATCTGATTTCATGGATACCATTAAAGGTACGAGTGGAGTGTAAAAGCTAAGTATTTCATGAAATATGGAAATATTACTTGAATAACCCAAATATTTCCTGACCCCAATTAATTCAGCATTCAAAACTTTAATCTTCTCCAACATTTGAGGGCTCATACATAATCCCAGGCTCCAGAAAGTACCCCATTTGCTTCTTAGAAACACCATATAAGCCTGAAGCCCAGATTTACAGCAACGATTTAAGGGTCTATCTACACTTACACGGAGTAATTTAGAGTAGTTTGCAGTACTGTACCGCGGTATCTCGGTGAGACGCAAACATTTATACCGCGGGTGTTCTCGCGATAACGCTTTACTGACTTCAAAGTAGGGTTGACAGATCAGCAGTCTGAATGAAAATATACACCACGAAATCAGTTTTTTAGCTCAGGATTGAAATTATTTACTGATTGTAAAGTTTATCAGATTGAAAGTCAAGTTGATAATATTTTTCAAAAACGGTTAACATTAACTTAACCCTATAGTGTGCTTTTGAATTCGGTTGAATAGAGTCATGGTTGAATTGAAATATCTTTATAATAATAAATAGGACACTAAATAACAGTCATGGAGAATAAAATACTGCAACATCACTTCAGCCACATTTAAGACTACCAATATTCACAACATATTCGACACCCCTAACCAAAATCCGCATAATTCGAGCACGAACAACGAGACTCGAGCAATCGTGTTCGCACTCAAATTCTATTTAATTTAAGGCTTAAACACACGCTGTTTTTGGTATTGAGCGACATTCACGTTCTACTAAACAATTCGACAGAACGTGAACTGCGGAACCATTCGACAGAAACATTTGTTTTACGGCCACACGAGTGGAGACGCGTGAATTCGTTGTCACGGAACTTAGGCCGTATATGGAAGGAAGCAATGTTTGCTGTGTGGTCTCAGGACTTCGGGCCCTTAGCTGTTTTGTTGCTACCTTTCTTTTTAACTGACTTCAGAAAAAAGAGGTTATTAATTCAGTTTGTTTACATAATTTTAAAAACGTTCGAACTTTTCCAAGTATCAAGACTATTAGCAATGGATCCAAGTATCAAGAATATTGTCGAAATCGATATTGATGCGATTCGACACACACATGGATTGTTTCATTTTTCAATCAGTATAAAACAAATTTAATTTCGTTAGTTGTTCAAACAAGGACAAATATTTATTTCTTATCATCATGTATCTTACCACATAATACAGTATGTCTTGCCTTAACCGGGAATCGAACCCCACCAGTCGTGCTTGTCCTCTACTTGACCAACAAGAGAGTCTAATAATATAGACAACAAAACTTAGTAACCGCTAAACGATAGTGACTACGTGAGTCTTGCACGACATCTTTTTAAAACCCGATTTTCAACACTATTGTCTAGCCCCTAAGGTTGATATTCAAATGACAAGTGAAAAGTCACAGGATAGAAACATTGTGTGCGGAGAAATAGGCAAACAAGCAGTGTGAACAGTTTGGACAAACTGACAAATGTATGCGATGAGGAGTTAGATATTATGAACGTCTTCTTGGGTGATATTGTACGAAACTGGTTCGGGACTACTGACCGTACCTACAAAAATAATAGTAGTAAGAAGTATAGCAGTAATGAATAGCTACAGGAACTTTCAAAATGCCTTCCTACTAAAACATTTGCATATAGACTACTTTTGTGATTAATTATTGTACAGACGACAGCAGGTCAACTTATACGAATCTGTCAAATTTTACCAATCAAACGTTAACCTACCATTGCGATCAGGTTGAAAATCGATTGCAGAAATTTGACAGATTGTGGTAACTTGATGTGCTGTCGTCTGTACTTTTACAAGAAAATGATGCAGTGTCAAGATCGGTAAACATCAGACTAACACTCAGGGCTTAAAACTAACATAAAATGGGCTCTAAAACTTAAAATATCCTAAACTACCTGACAGCTTAAACTAGTACATAAAATACAAATTTTATTTATCTTTGAGGAAAATAAGGACAAAAACATGTCATTTATACATAGTTAAAGTCATTCATATTTTAAGACACTATAAGACACACAGATACCTAAGCTTACCTCAGCGTGACATCACCACAAAAGCCGTTTGATTCAAATAAACAATAGCATACCTACTTTCCTATGACTCAGTCCAGGTCTCAAGCAATCTGGTTTGAAACTGCTTAATTTTATAACTATAATAAAATATACTGGAAAACAGAGCAGTATATTTTCGAGCGGATGTTTTTATTTTATTATAGTACCTGTATTAGTTGTAGGTAATCAAATGTTATTGGTTTGCGACGTTAAGAGGTTGTTATTTGTGATACTAACATAATCTTAGCAGACTACTCTCCCTGTGGTACAAAATAACATTTGCTTGTTTTCGGCCCAGAACAGCTCGTAGTATTTAAGTTATAAGAACAGTGAGAATCCTGACTGATAATATTCTTCTTTTCTATTCATTATAAGGGCAGAATAACGAGATGTAGAAAGAGCTCATAATGCAGAATACATTACGTCTGACAAGTAGCCAAATAATGGTTGAAAATGGTGAAACGACTTGGAAAGTAGAGAAAAACACATGATTTGCACAACAGATTTGATGATCTTAATAAAATAAGCCCTGTCCTACTAGAAAATTTTCGTTTTCTTCAACAACAAATGTATATTGTCTTAGAGAGGAACAGTCCCATATTTTATTATTTAAATCCACAAAAACCGACGTAGAACATAATTTTATCACCCACCATGACATTTAAAACAAATAACCTTAAAATCTAACCAAAAGACCTCCTTATTAGGAGTATCAAATCAATCTTTTCCAGCTTAAAGTCAGAACTTCGTGGCTAGTTAGGCGAATGCTAGATATTTCGTGAATGCGATACACGATAGCAGCGCCTGCGCCTCCCTGCCGCTCAGTCACGACGCAGACCTGGCCTGTGACGTCATGCATTACTTAGACTGGTTTTTTTATCAAGTTTTTTTAAGGTATGCTTAAGGTGTATGCAAATGTTAAGGGAGCCAACAGAATTTGAGAGAAAATGTGCTTTTTGTCTGGATTTTATAAGGACTTCGTATTGAGAATAAAATCTCCAGGTTAATTTCAGCAAAATATTCCAAACTGTATCTTCTACGCAGACAAACAGAATTCACGCTAACAATTGTGCACCACATACCTAGCTAGGTTCTAATTCTATTTTGACTTTGTTACAGTTAAACGAACCCCTTTGTCTTTAATATGTAGTTCCAAAACATTAATAGATGCCAAAATATTAATAGGTCCTAAAACATCAGTAGGTCCCAAAAGCCCGCCACCACTACAGCAACACATTTCGAGCAAAACTGCAATAAAACAAAAAACGATCGGACCAAAATTTCGCGACAAGTACACGCATTATCTCCGAAGCGTTCGTCATTAAAAATGTTCTCAAGACATAAATTACTGTAAGCAATTGTTTCAATGGTGTCATTGACCCTTGGAAATGGGCTGACCGGCCGAAAAACCACCCAGTGATCGCCGCGGGCTTTCGTTAGTACTTGCGTGAGTGTGCGTGTGAAGACCACGGACTTGGGTAAATGTTGGATTGTGTTTTGTTTGTTTGTCTGTCTGTAAAGTTGGATAGAAGTGTATAGTTGTTGTAGAGTCTGGAATAAACACTTTATTTATAGGATTTTGACTACAATGCCTGAAAATATATTAGTTTCATAAGTAATATTTCTAATTTTTAGTCTTTTCATTTTGACTTTTAAGGCCAAAGGTAGCGTTGGTTTGATACCATTAAATAAATTATCAAACAGGAAGCCAAAAGTTGTATTGACGTTTTACACGTAGTAATAACTAATCTGTGGTATTACTACTACTGAAAGAAAAAAGAGATGATAAATGCAGAAGTAAAATGCCTTATCACATCACAAACATCAACAACCAGGCCAACCAAAACCCTGAGCTTTTTAGATATCTAGATTATCATTTTTTAAAAACAATACTGCATTAAAATCTCAAAGAAAAACCAACCTTGAACAGCAAAACCAAGACTCAACCCATTGTCCTAATAACCAGTTAATCAATTAGCTGCACCACTGTGTACATCGCATTCAAATTCTACCTCCCATCATAACCCAGTCCAAACTCTTCCGAGTCACTATATAAAGTGTATATACGTACCTATCAATAGCTTATAGCTATAGCCTATAGGGTATGTCAGAAGACCGCATTCCTGGCCCCCTCTCCCCACCACCCGCCGTCGTTACATGTTACAATACACACACATATAAAACCCAGTCCCATACAAATTATACACACCTTATTCTCAAACCTATAAGGTATAATATCGCTTGATATTTGGTTTCCCAACTTCAAAGTTATCGTGGTTTTTCTCCGCCGATCGGTGTCGTTTTTTTATCCGCGGCAGCGAAACCACGGAAAGGATTAATTCGAAGCAAATAAAGTTTTACGTGAAATGTCGGCGGTGTGTTAAGTATTAGGAGTTATGATTGGGAGGAAATTCATATTATGACAAGCGAGAGAATTTAGGAGGTAATTTGGGAGTCAGCGGTGTTTTCGCAAAACTCTTGATATCACAATTCTACAAAGACAGGTTAATAAAAGCGCATCAAAATCTGTTCAGTCAAATACAAGATAATCGCGCACAAACATACATACAGGTCAAACTGAGAACCTCCCTTTTTAAGTCAGTTAAAAAATATTGACCTTTCCTACGAGATAAACAAAATATAACAACTTACGAATTAAAACAGATACATATGAGAAAATAATTCGTTGAATTTTCTGAACGTAAAGTAAGCACAAACGCGCTATAGAGAAAACCTTAAAACAGATAAGTAGTCATTCCAACTAGTTTAAGCTAGACCAATAGTACCCTGTGAATCCAAAACACTGTATCTGCAGTTACAGTGTTTTGAATTAACAACGTGTATTCGATTTCTTTCTGCCTGTTCTATCATCCTGCTTTCACAGATTTTTGTCTTTGTAGGCAAAGTTCTGAGATAACTAGGGCTTTCAATACCGGTATTCCGGGATCCCGTAATACCGTGATCACGGATATAATATGGTGCTTTTCAATACCGGTATTGACGGCCCAATACCGTGATATACCGGTATTACAAATATTAGGTGTGAATTTATTTATTTAAAATAATATTGTCCAAATGTAGACCCACGCGTTCGCTACACTCGTTTAGTAGTAGTAAAATTACTCATGACGGCTCTGCAGGTGGATTCAGTGATGACCGCCACTTCGTGATGGATATTTATTTACGTGGCCTCTGAGGTGAAAATTAGCTTAATCCGAAAACAAGATGTTAGTGAACGTTGAAAACGCTCAAATGCCTGATTTACAAAGTCAAACTTCTTGGGTCGGGACGGGCATCTTGGATCTTTAATTCTTGCACCAATAAAATTATGTAGGGTTGCAACTTTAGGTCTTTAAGCAAAATTCGGTGTAATGACAACTATGCACATTTAAAGCACTTGCGCTCTTCCAAATTCAATGGTTTGGGTCATGACCAATAGACTGGTTAACACTCTCCACGTTTTCTACCATTGTCGATGCCCTCAGTTGGATTTTGGTTTTTCCATCGTTGTGGCGGTCTCTTCAAACTTTTATTTTCTAATAAAGGGAATACTTGGCAGTTTGGTACATACATCATTTAAGTGACCAAAATCTCGAATGCTTCACAAGCTTCCTCGCGCTACAGTCACTGAATTACCGGTTTTGTAAAACTCTCGTACGGATATCGTGTGGTCTGCTCCTGAAAACGTTCCATAGCAACTAAATTCCCAAGAGCCAGGCTACCAATTGACATAACCCCTACGCCCCCCGGATACGCTACGTTAACGCAGTAAACTTAATAAATATAAACTTTTGAGATACCCGGTATATACTTCAGGTATTTATAAGATCATGCGGTCCATGGCCCTTTACGGGGCCCCGTGTGCCCACACCGGGGCTATGCCAGAGAAGGAGGTGGTGGAGCGGCTGCGAGTTCGCACCGGCCATCCCAGTCGTCGCGGTGGACCTGGTAGACACCATAGGCGCCAGGTGTCGACCACCG
>NWSH02000517.1:15132960-15144342 GCA_002382865.2 Heliothis virescens
CATTGTCGATGCCCTCAGTTGGATTTTGGTTTTTCCATCGTTGTGGCGGTCTCTTCAAACTTTTATTTTCTAATAAAGGGAATACTTGGCAGTTTGGTACATACATCATTTAAGTGACCAAAATCTCGAATGCTTCACAAGCTTCCTCGCGCTACAGTCACTGAATTACCGGTTTTGTAAAACTCTCGTACGGATATCGTGCGGTCTGCTCCTGAAAACGTTCCATAGCAACTAAATTCCCAAGAGCCAGGCTACCAATTGACATAACCCCTACGCCCCCCGGATACGCTACGTTAACGCAGTAAACTTAATAAATATAAACTTTTGAGATACCCGGTATATACTTCAGGTATTTATAAGATCATGCGGTCCATGGCCCTTTACGGGGCCCCGTGTGCCCACACCGGGGCTATGCCAGAGAAGGAGGTGGTGGAGCGGCTGCGAGTTCGCACCGGCCATCCCAGTCGTCGCGGTGGACCTGGTAGACACCATAGGCGCCAGGTGTCGACCACCGGGTGTCCACTGTAGGCGTGGGTCTGTGAGCTGTGAGTTTCGGGTGGCTCATCATCCTTCCGTCTCCTAGGAGACGACAGGCCCGTGTCGGCGGCGTGCGTTGTTCCACGCACTCCTCAGAGAGTGTCAGCAAACCCTTGCGGGGCCCACTAGAGCCAGAGCCTGTCGGGGCTGCGGGTTGTTCGAAAGAGTTACCGCGGCCCTGGCACACAAAGGGCTCCCGAAGGAACACGGTGGGTTTTAGTCAGTAAAAGTCTGACACTCCCTTCCGCTGTCACCCACAGCGGGAAGGGTCATTCTGATGATTTCACTTCGATAAAAAAGGTATTTTTAAGAAATAAGGGCGGTAAAGATCGATTTGTAACTAGAAAACGTATTTTAATGGTTTTATTAATGTCTTAATTGAACTTGCACTTAATACCGGTATTAATACCGTGATCTCGGTATTGACTTCCAATACCGGTATTGAAAATATCCGGCATTTGAAAGCCCTAGAGATAACGCAATGCAAAAAACACTGTATTTACCAAAAACTAAGGTCCTAAAAAGTGTTTTTGCAAATTTTCTCAAAATGCGTCTTGCGGAGATACAGTGTTTTGGTTTCACACGGTACAATATTGCCTTCATAGCAATATATAACAAAATAACAAAACTAGATATAAAACGATTATTACCAGACAAAATAATAATAATAAATTCATTGCCGTGAGTCATTCAAATCGTGAATATTTTCCTAAAGCTAGACAATTGCTAGACGCTCAAATAATAATTTTCACAATAAACTCTATCAATTTCTCGCCAACAATAGACAAACTGTATAAGTATAATAAACTCTGTCAAAGCGTATTCTATAAACTTATCAATTTACTATGAACGCTATAAATTGGCTATAGCTATAATATTTTATGTGGGACATATTTCATAAGGGTATTTAAGTGGCTCTTACGTAAACCATTTGTATAAATAGTCGTGAGATATAATGTCTGCTGCCTAATCGGTGACAATTTGTCATACGCCGGATTACTAACTATCCGTAGATTTGCAATTAGAAAAAACGGCTAAGCATTGCCATACAACGAGGCAATGCCGCCAGCCTTTTGGGTACACTCCCGGTTGGCGATCAGGAGGAATTTTTTGCCGCTATTTTTTAGTTTTAGGTAATTTTAAGTGTGTAAACATTATAAAATAGATAAGTTCTTTGTAAATATTAGAGATAGATTTTGGGCTCCATAAAAATTTAATATTCAAAGTCAAAGTCAAATAATTTATTTCATTTAGGCCTTTACAAGCACTTATGAATGTCAAAAAATATTACTAAAGCTGATTCTAATTGCCCATTCCAAAAGTAGCTTCCTATGGAGAAGAACGGGCAAGAAACTCTATGGTTACTCTTTTTAAAAGTTTTAAGGCCAGTTTCACGGCTTCCAGATAAAGCTATCTGACACATAGTGCCGTAGAAATGTTTTAATTTTGACAATATTTTTATGGCATTATCTGTCAGATAGATATCTAGAACTTTATCTGGTACATATGAAACTCTAATCTCTAATAGCTAAACAAAGGATGGGTTATAGAAATCCAGTAATAGATAGAGTAAGTTTTTCTGTTTTTAAATATACGAATAAAAGGTGACTTAAAAATATTGGGCCTTCGTTGTCCATATTTGGACATAGTCCAAGTTGATAATATACTTATATGGTCATGTTTATTACTTAATTAAATGTCAATAACGTGCTTGAAATAAACAGAAATTAAATATTAATATGAGGAAAATGAAGTTGTATAACTATAAATAAAAATATCCTTTTGCGATCACAACTTAAGAAAAATGTTCTTCAGATATAAATTACATAATATTGCTTATTTATAATTTTACAATAACCGACTTCATGTATATAAGCTGAAGAGTTTGTCTGTGTTCGTTTGAACGCTCTTATCTCAAAAACTACCAAATCGATTTGAAAAGTTCTTTTAGTATTACATTGTTAGTCCTTTCATCGAGAGGAGATTATACGCTATTTAACCGGATGCGCGGAGTAGGTCCTACATGGGACGTGGGTGAAGCCGCTGGCAAAAGCTAACTCCACTCGTTAAACCACAATAATAATAACACAGCAAAACAACAAAATTTCTAATACCAAACCGGTTTCTAACTCCAGTATTTGTTTAAACTCACTCAATAGGAATTTAGAAGACAAAGCCGGCTAAGTACTGAAACTAATGCGATCCAACACGAATGTTTAAGCCTAGACTGCATGCGGGAATAAGATTTTGGTAACTGCAAGCTGGTTGTGTATATGGCTTTATGTATTTGGGCATAACAAAAGCTGATACGTTATTTAGTTACTTTGCTTAGTTGTAGGTAAAATATGAAAGAGTGATATCTATAATACTAATACTGTAAAGCTGAAAAGCTTGTTTGTTTGCTTGGACGCTCTAATCTCAGGAACTACTGGTTCAATTTGAGAAATTCTGTCAGTGTTAGATAGCCCATTTAACGAGGAAGGCTATAGGCTACACTTTATCTAACTGTAAAGACATAAAAAAAAAACGAAATAAAATATAACTATGAAGAGTTCACGTCCGTCGTTTCATCCGAGTATCGAAGGTATGACTTCTCGCTGGATGTAAAGTAGCTCATATCTTATTCTGATATACAACCTTATTTACTGTCAACTTTCATTAAAATCCAATCAGCAGTTTTTTCATGCAAATGTAACTAACATACAAACATCCATACAAACTCAATAAATAACATTACTAGGACAATAGCATCTATTCATCTCCCTACTCAGAAACAAGACGCACATCCCAAGCTGTATCCACAGGCAATATCTTGAAGCAATACGATCGTTAGCCGAGTCTGAGCCACATACTGCGTGACGGATAGTTCGCGAGCGATATGTACGCGCGGACGGTGTAGCTCATTTATAGCTCCGTGGCAGATTGCCATTCAGTATGGAGATAGGTTTGAAGAGATAGAAAGGTTGTCATTAAAGCCGAATTTACATTATGACACTACTGTCATGCATGTTGAAATAAATTTCACGAAACTAGTTGCAGTACTCGTGAAATTAGTTTTGTGAAAATAATAGTGTCGTAAAATCAACAGTATCACTAACGCCATGGCTCTGTCACCATCGAACGATACTAAACTTTTACCCACGTCTGCCCTATGTAGATGCTTTCGCGACACAAGTTTCGTGTCGCGTTTTCATCGTGAAAGCAGTTGCATGACATTAGTTTTACAAAAAATATGCGCATGGCACGAAATTAATCCAGTGTCGCGAAATAAATGCATGCATTATGAAACTTCAAATTTACACGTGAAATTATTGATAAAATTAATGTCATAAAACTAATTTCGTGCCACTACTTTCGTAATGTAAATTCGGCTTAAGGCAATGCATTAAGGGGTATTTTTTTTCAGATTCGTGTGTGTAAGGAACTTTTTATTGGTAATTCAAACATAAGCTACTTTTTTTTAGCCGGGAAGTGAAGAGTATCCTTGTTGCTCTATTTGAATATAATGATATAATACATTTACTAACTTTTAACCGACTTTAAAAAAATAAGGGTTTGTTGTTAATTTAAATAGACGGTAAGATTCATCAGACGAATTTCCTTGATGGAAATGTTACTACTAATATTATAAAGAAAAGATTAGTATGTAAGTAGATTTGTAGCGAATTGGCTCAAAAAATACTGGACCGATTTGAAAAATTCTTTCACTGTTGGAAAGCTGGACTATCTCCGAGTAACATGGGCTACATTTCATCCAGATCAGGAAGAATTTTCTCCGGGACGTGAGTGTAACCCCGGGGCACTAGCAGCCTTTGTTTAAGAAGACATTTGAACATATAAAAGTCCAAGCTTTGTAACAACAAAGATCAAAATCTCGTTACGAATTCTCATTCTACTGTATTCAAAAACCCATTCATTGAACATTGAACATGCATCTAAAATCAATATTTAATTAAATAATAAATATCTACGTTTCTTTTGACAGTCGAGCAATTATCGATATTGACTCAACGTTTTTGTTCGTACAGACGACAGCAGACTACCCGAATCTGTCAGATTCTACCAATCGAATATTAACCTTACACTATTGTGATAAGGTTGAAAATCTATTGCAGAAATTTGACAGATTGTGGTATCTTGGTGTGCTGTTTGTACAAAAAGTGAAGGTCAAAAATATTAGTTTAGCTTGAATGCAGGAAGGAAAATTGATATTATTATTATTGGTACGTTTCTAGACGTTTAGATTATGTGGTCGTTGACCTGTGGCAAGTTTATTTGATACACATGCTCCCCTCGTCTAGTACCGGCTTTATGTGCAAACTTCTATTAATGAAAACGTATTGAAGTGAGTTTTTGACACTCTTTATATGTGATGGGTGCCTGGTACATACTTTTGTTAGGACTATTAGAGATTCATTTTTATTGAAGCGGTTGTTATCCTATAGTTTTTATACTCAAATCCTTGAAACCAAAAACGAATTGAATAATGTAAAAGTTACTTGCTATCGCTGTAAAAATGTAATAATGACACCAACAATATTTATAAAACGTGAATTGTAGGATAAATGGTTACAGAATATTGTTTGTGGGGGCGTCAAAAAACAGATTGTTGTAGGAAAAACATATATACGCGGTCGAATTGAGAACCTCTTATTTGAAATCGGTTAACAAGATAACAAGTAATATTAATAATTGAAATATTGGCCGATAAACACTTCATGTAAAATAACTTTAATCTCATCCTTTCAACACGAGCATGATATATTACTGTGTAGCAATCGATTGAGGACAACACGACAGACAAACTTCACGCAGACCGTGTGAACTGCCGCCATTTGCTGCACCTTCATAATTATTATTATTTACGTCGAAACTAAGCTGACGGCATGGAATTGTAATAATATGGGATTTATAGGCTTGGATTATATTGCCTAATAGTTTTCCAGGATAAAATTAAATCTTTAGTATCTAACTGTCTCGCGCGATTTCATTTGTTATGTGAGAAAATTCCAATTATTATATAGATTATACATACACTCAGAAATAACGTGACATTTAACAAACTATTTTTTTTTTTAATCAACTCAGTTGATTCAAAGATTAACCCATACAACCTCTAACGTTTTTGTAATTTAGTATACTCCAATCTCCAATATAATATTGGTATAGATTTATTTTTTTATTTAACTTATCTACATTTTTAAAGGATTCCATTTATTTTATTATTATTATTACTTGAAAAAAGTCCCTGACGAACGTCCATACAATGATAACGATCCATTTTACGCTAGCTTTAAGAAAACCTCGCGACTGCCCACACAATTGAAAGTATGCAATAAGAGAAAAACGCATCGCTCGCACGCAAATGCATACAAAAGACATCAACGCGCTGCCTGCGCACGCGCTCATACTGCTTTCCATGCGAGATTTGTTGATAAAGGTTTTCTTTGGAAATTGCTTTTGTATCGGGGATGTTGAAATGCTGGTTGTAATATTAACGTTAATATCTAATAATAAAGTAATTGGATGGACAAAAATTCACCATTTTGTAAAATGTTGCCACCAACCTAACGCCTTCCGAATATTGGAATAATGTCATATTTTCGTCGTATTAAACGTGATAAAATTGAAGAATTTAAGATTACAAGCCAAACATTTCATATTAATAATGACCCCTAATCACATCACAGTCACTCAAAACTAACAAAATAAGTAAATAATAATTTAAATTGCAGAGATGCGTGACTGCATACAAAAGACATCAACGAGCTGCCTGCGCACGCGCAGACCACGCTACTCAATGCAATGTTACCAAACACTACAGAAGTCAATTTTTGATGTGTTCATTGAATGGTCAATTTAATACGTAAATATTGAACCTAATTTGATTTATAGAGTTCTGTTATTATAAATAGCAGCGCTTTGTAGAAAAATTAACCGATTTCGAAAAAAACCGGCCAAGTGCGAGTTGGACTCGCGCACGAAGGGTTCCGTACCATTATCCTATGAAAAATGAACATATCTATTACCTACAACTAGCCAAAATATAAATATTTTTCGGGCAGTAAAACATAACTTTATATAACTTTGTTTTTGATACAAATATATGTATAACAAAGTTATAATTTGCGGTTTCGGAGGGTTATTGTATGGGGACCCTCCTTATCCTTTAATTTATAGTATTTGTTGTTATAGCGGCTACGGCAATACATCATTTGTGAAAATTTCAGACGACGGAGTCTTAATAATAGGGTCCCGTTTTACCCTTTGGGTACGGAACCCTAAAAAGAGGGAGAATGGCAATTGTAGTTTTTACTAATTGTAGTAAAGCTACTTGGTCGCTATTAGATAGTAATAACAAAAAAATATTTTTTACGCAAATATATCCACTATGGATTTTTTACTATTTAGTCACTCATTTCAAAAATGGTCAACAGGAATTTACCTAACACCTAAACACACTAATTCCCGTTTTTCCTTAAAATCACACACACTGGGGTACCTTCATAGCTTCATAGCTATATAAACATACAACATCGTCACCCGGAAGGGCCTGCGTCACTGTTGGTTCGGCACTCGAGTCTGTTTGTCTGTCAATGCTGAGAGACCGTAGTTTTATTGTACGCCTCATGTGTGTACACACGGACAGACGGACTACTTGAGTGTAATGTAGAATATAATAGTAGTAGATAATTTCTTATGTAAGAAAAATAGAAGAAAATTAAATACTACCTGCCTGTCTCTTGTGCCTTCAAAAATTTTAGCCTCATATTTTGATATCAGAATATAAATTTTAAGCTTTTAATATAGACATGTCAAATATATACTTTACATATCATGTACAGACGGCACATCAAGTTACCACAATCTGTTGAATTTCTGCAATAGATTTTCAACCTTATTACAATGGAGGTAGGTTGATGTTTGACTGGTAAAATTTGTACCGTGTACCGGGTACCGTGACCTGCTGTCGTCTGTACATAAAATGATTCATAGACGAACTTAGCAGCATTATCAATTCTAGTGTTACTGGTAGAAGATGTAATAGGTACTTGTAAAAAGTTAAGAAAAACAGAATGAGTTTGAATAATATAAAATAAGTTTGAATAATATAAAATATGAAAACATGCAAGCGTTCATAGCATGTTATTGGATTTGCAATGTAGATATTCGAGTCCAAAGTAATTCTAAGAATCATTATTACACTAAACCGAGTTAAAATCGTATTCAAATTAGAACCTCAAAGCACAAAGCAGTAGCCGCCATTTCTCACCCAAAACAAACAATAAAGTTTATTCAACTGCAGTTAAAATAATTTACATATCACAGCCCATAAACGGTTCTATTAATAGTCGTAATTGCCCCCCGTCCTCTGTCTAGCAACATTCTATGTAATTAGACACAGCATTATTTACAAACCTGATTAAGTCGCAGGTCATTTGATGTCGCATACCTTCTCCGTTAGGCTTTTGTACACACCACGACTTTTAATCGCATCGACTTGCGACTCTTTTTTATTTTGTAATTAGGTATTTAAAATAGTAATACATACAACCTCTATTAATACAGAAATATTTGCATACAATAAAAAAAGAAAAATAGCAACTATGTATCCAAAAACTCATCTTGTGACTTATCATTTCTATAGGTACAGACGACAGCAGGTCAACCCGAATCTGCTAAATTTTATCAATCGAACATTAACCTTCCACTATTGTAATAAGTTTAAAAATCTATTGCGGAAATTTAACAGATTGAGGTACCTATGCAGGGTGAGAAAATGACGTATCGATTCACACTGAAAAATAAGTATAAAATTAAGTTACACTTGTTCAATAAATCGTCGGCATCATAAAAAGGCTAACGAGACAACAATCAGCTTTCAAATGAAAATACACGTAGGCTTCACAACCGACGCCCAAAAAGAACTTCTAAAGTACAAAGTTCATATAATGAGCTGTAACTTTTACCCCACAAAGTGTTAGGCCTTTAAACATGTGCGGTGAAATATAAAGCTCAAAGGAATTCTGCGAAAGTTAAACACATTAAAATTCTCGAAGAACAAAGAGGACTTACAGTGTTGTTCATAAAATTCTCCGACACATAACCCCTTACATATTATTCATGCGATTTCTTGTACGGACGCATAATCGCTGTATCTGCTTAAAGCCTTAGCGATTATCCGACTCGAGTGTGTAATTACAAACTGAGAAGTTTCGCTTGATAATTATCGGAGAAACACCTTTTTTGTGTTTGTGTTTATTTGGTTTTGACGGGGTGAGTGTTAGGGGTTAGATGGTCAACAGGCTTTAATTTTGCGCAAGCTTAGTAAAACGATCATAAATTGGCAACATTCTGCAGATTGTCGACATTCAGTTACCCAAAGTAATATCATGTCTCTGATAAGCCCTAGTTCAGCAACTATGAACTGTAAGCTACATTAGTAAACTTTAAGAATATATGTATTTGTCTTAAGTTTGCATTCGTCAATAGAATAATAGAACCTTTAAATAGTATTATTTTATTTTTATTCTATGTAAATTATTCTCTGGTAATTAGGTATGCATGGTCGAGATTCTCAACTTTTGTGACAACGCGAATACCGTGATCTTACACGAGACGGATACAATATCACAAAGTTTACGTTCTGCTATCTCAGAAATTAATGCTTGAAGTGTGATTATACTACAATGAGAACGGAGTCTGCATCCGGATAAAAATATTATTCCCATTGAATAACCGGTTGAGGTATTCAGTTTCATTTCAGTTCATTTAACCGTGAAATACAAACGAGTGGATAGTCAGATATAGTTTAGCCCTTAGAAAATTAGCAAAGCTTCATTAGAATAAAAAATGTAAAACCATGAAACGTATTCTAATAACTTTTCAAAAAACTTAGCACCCAGAGCCGTTTTTTAGGCAATAGTACGGAACCCTAAGTGCGGGCGTCCCACTCACACTTTCCTTATTTGAACATTATTTATAAGTCCCAATTTTCCTTAAAACTTCAAAGGAATTTTTCAAAGAACATTCAAATAGTCGTTGTTTTTTAATGATAAAATTGTGACACTACAACGTTTTCCCAGTAAGTCGGCGACCGCAGCGTAATCGCAACAAACCGCACATTAAGCTTCATATAATTAAGACGGGGAGGATTACGTTGCATCCTAACTAATATTGTAAGCAAAAATGTCAGTTTGTTTGTCTATTTGTTACAGTTTCATAATACAACTTGGCAATTTAGCTTATGAAAAATTAAATGAAGATAGAAGTTGATCAAGATTTTTTAAGGTTCTTAACCTGAAGGGTAAAGCGGAACCCTATCTGTCCGTCCGTCCGTCTGTCACCAACCTGTATTTTATGAACCATGATAGCTTAACATTTTAGAGACTTAACATTTTCATAGATTATATATTTATGTTATATAACAACAAATACTAAAAATAATAATTTTAGGAGGCTCTTATACAACAAACGATACAACTCTTATAAAACTTGGCTGGTTTTTTTATATGATACGTGAAGTATATCGGTCAGATTACGAGTGAAACCGCAGGCAACAGCTAGTATAATTATAAACTCCTTCTATTTGCTTATCTACGCTATATTTTGTGATCTTGAGATAAGAACGACATAATTTAATATTTTGTTTTAGAAAAGATGATGTATCTGATATGCATCTTGAGTTCGTCTCGGCCGAATTTAATTTTTCGGTCACCATGAACTTAGTTCTGTTTTGTTCTAAAACCAGTTTTACTCTGTGTAGGAAGATGATCTTTTGTGTTATAATAATACTTTAAAATATGAATAACAGGAATAACTAGAAATATAAAATACATGAAAAAACTTTCTACTCGAAATCAACTAGATAAAAGTATCATTTATAATCAAATGCTACATATAAATAATTTCCTTGCACGAATCTTGTCACCTCTCCTTATAGAACCAGCCATAACTAACCATAGACGAACGATATACCAACGAGTGCGGATCAATTAGTTTAAACAAATTAAACCGATGCGTGAGCACTTGATAAGCGACATAAATCCTAGCTCGAGATAGAAAACTATCGGTGATGCCAGTAACTTATATCGTGAGGGATCGTCCATAAAGTACGTTATAAGCTTAACAAAGTGATGGCTACAAATGTAGTAAAGTATGAAGGACTGACCGTGATCTTTGGTCAAGAGAGTTCTCAGACTCACACATTGACACTGCAAAGTGAATTTATTGAAAAGACTAGCTGTTCCATGCGATTTCACCCGCATCCCGTGGGAACTATTGCCCGTACCTGGACAAAACATCTAAGCTAACAAAGTCTAGTTACCCAACAGTGACAAAAATATTCAAATCCGTTCAGTAGATCCGGAGCCTATTCGTTATAAACAAACAAATCTTTCCTCTTTACTTATTCGTATAGATTGTTGAAAAGATTAGAACATGTCGATCAATGGAAATCAATGGCTAATGGCTACATATACATTTGGAAAACGCGGTAACATAAACGATATTCGAAATACAAAATGTGTAATACTTTTACCACCAAAAACATAAATGTAAAAAAGGAAAGCCAAGTTCAATACAACACCTATGCTTGGTTGTGGGCTTCGCCGCAAAAAGAATGGAGATCTAAATGAGTACCAAGTTCTGTACAAAATCAAAATATGTATTTATAGGAACAAGATTTGACTTGGCCAGTTTTCATTACCTCAGTTATTAATGAAATATATATAAAACATTTTTTTAATCCTGATAAAAACTGGCCAAGTCATATCTTGTTCCTATAAATACATATTTTGATTTTGTACAGAACTTGGTACTCATTTAGATCTCCATTCTTTTTGC
>NWSH02000517.1:15147727-15186548 GCA_002382865.2 Heliothis virescens
GAGCTAGATTCCAAATTTCATATTTCTAGGTTGTCTGGAAGTAGGTTAGGTTTAGGTACTATAAGTCAGTCAGTCAGTGGGAATTTTCGACTTTTTGGACCTTCATATCTTTATAACCGTTTGAGCTAGCTTCATGAAATTTGGGCTTCTAGGTGTCCTCATGGACATAATGAAGCACACGTAGTTTCAAGTGTTTACGTTAAATAGGTTTTGAGTTATGGAGGGGTAAAAAGTGGCACCAAATGGTTCCTGTAAATATACACGTGGCGCTTGCCAGCCAGTCTTTGCTTGAACTTGGCTTGACACGCTGCCGCGTGTCTAGATTAGGTACCAATTCTCTTTAAAATCACTATCACTACCAAACTACTATATGGCTGCACCCTCACCGCGGCACAGAAGCGCGGCATTTGATAAATGAATGGAGACGGCGATACCTCTCTCTGACTATAAATTGTAGGACTACCCACGGGAACGATGTGTACCGAGTTATCGCATAACTTAGTGTCCGTCCCAACTCTTAGGAAAAACACCGCTTTCGATAACACCTAGATGCTGAGAGTATCTGTATCGACGCGAAGTAGTTAAGATTCGTTATTGATATAAATGTATCTTGAAACTGCTTTTCAAGGCGTTGTGAGAACGTAAATCGTTCTGACTAAAGCTATTAGAAATAATGTGTCCATAGCAAGTTTAGAAAATCGAAGCTTAGGTACTTAGTTTCTGTATTTATCAACGTAAGTCTTATATAAGTACTGTTTATTATAGAACTAACTGTTTTCCCGCGGTTTCATCCGCGTTCCGGGGTACTTCTTCCCTTACCCGAGTAAATAATATCACGGTTCAGTAGTTTCGGAACCTTTAGGGTACAAACAAACAGACAAAAAAATTTTCCTCTTTAGTATATTAGTAACTAGCTTCTGCCAGCGGCCTCGCCCGCTTCCCAAGAGAACTATTTCCCGTACTTGGATAAAAAGCCTATGTTGTTCCTCAGGGTCTATTCTATCTCTATACCAAATTTCATCAAAATCGGCTTACTGGTTTAGGCGTGAAAGCGCAACAGACAGACAGAGTTACTTTCACATTTATAATATTAGTAGGGATTAGTGATTTTTATTTACTTGTCCAAAAATCCATTCAGTATCACATACTTTTCCATCTGTCTATCACTAAAAAATCACATCAAGGATACAAATCAAAACCCTTTTAATAAGTCCCACTTACGTACGATTAGTGTAAACTCAAATCAAATTCACCATAAACATCCATGGTCACCCCACTTTAAATTCTATAGATACACGCATCTCCTTGCGTTCATTAGCCGGTCACAGCTTAGCGTCTTAAAGTCAGGGGTACCCAATAAATGGCATGATTTAGTTCCTAACCAACCCAGCACAATCCCCCCTAATGCCTATCCGATACGACGGAACATATTTTCTTTTGTTATAGCAATTTTATGGACATGTATTGGCAAGTTTATGTTGGAAGATGGTGGGTTAAATTGCGGTGGCTTACGTGTTCAGAGGTGTTAGCAAACCTTATTATTGATGGGTTTATAGAATGTTTTTTATGCTTTCTCATGCCCTGAAAGTAATGTTGTTTTTTTATTTTTTCATTTCTATTAACATTCTAGATTCTAGATTTATTTTAGGGAAGATAAGAGAATTTCCCTTTGTTAGGGACTAGTTAAGTATCAGTATCGTGTATTTACTTACTAAAAGACACATACGTTCATGGAACCGTTTTGTGTTCCAGGGATGCAGTGACTCTTCCGAACAATCCTGCAGCGTCGATCAAAAAAACTTTTTTTTCCAACAAACCAAAAAAAGCGATGATTAAAAATCTCAAACCAAAGTTGTCTACCTCTGGTGCGAAAGACGTTACAATCTTTATGGTCCCATTTACGCGTCTTATTTTATACGTAATCCATTAATTGCCCGGATTGGGACCTCTTTTTCATAAACTTTTTTTTGTATTTTTTTATCAAACAAGCACCTGTGTCTAAAAGCGGACCCTTCGATGATTTCAATGACTGGTTATTTTTGTACAAATAGTATTTATGGGTCAATTAAAATTGGACATTATTCTTTTGTGGTGTAGGTTTAAAATGCTTGAAGGTTTTGATGTTTTTTAGTAAATCCTCTTTGAATTCGGGGTGAGAAGATGCGACCACTGACAGGGCAAAGGCGTGCAGGTAGAAACGAATTGTTATTAGACGTCAGGGCTCCTCATAATAACATAAATATATTGTAAAGAATCGATTCTCTATAGAATGGGGTGATCGAACAGCCACAAAGAATTCCACGTCAAATTAGCTTTATCATTTAGCCTTTGATATATTGTGCACATGTTATTTTTTTATTTTTCAATTCTACGATTTATTGTGATAATAATGTATGACGCGTGTTTATGCTAGGTATCTCGCTCGTCGGATATTGTCTATCATTTCTTTTGAGCAGTTTCTTTAACAGTCTGGTTATAATTTTGCTGTGGGTATCAGAAGTTAAGCTCATACCGGACTGAATGACAATAGCTTTTTGAAATTAATGAATACGTTCTTAGCAGCATTTATCGATTTAGATATGCAAATCAAGTTTAGAAATACTCAAATATATGATATAGTGATCAGTAATAATTAAAAAAAAGAATATTGCTACTCTAACATAAAGGAGGTTGTCGCAAAAACATAATATCTAACCTTGTAACAAATGTTATTCCACCTAAAAGCTTTCCTGGGAACCTGGGAGGTATCACACGGCTCCTCCATGCACATAAATTGCAATTAAGCTGTATGTCAGGTTGTCGCCTTGTGCCACGTCTCACCTGCCCTCCACTTTATTATAAACGTAATTATGAATTAAGAAAGCAAAGAAGGTATAAACTGGTAGTATAGCGGGATATTGGCTGTATGATTACGAATGCTTTGGCTAAGATGGGTATCTGGATGAGTGATGCATTTATATATGAATATCAAGATCATCATGCCTTATTTTATGGGAGAGGGTCGTTGTCCAGCAAAGGGTAGTGACATAGGCTGACATTATGATGATGATCATTATGAATTCGCTGTATCTATCTAAAAATCTAAGCTTTTCCAGATAATCCCTGGTCATAGGATATATGGTAGACATAGAAATTAAACATTTTTGGAGAATTCATTTCTATGATTACCGAGCTACCTAATATCACCTATGCCCCGATTTAATCCTCAGGGTTTTAAGGAAAATATTCGTTTTGTGTTATAAAGTTAGCATATATTCAACAAATCAGTAAATAACAAAGTTTCTGGACCACTAAACATCAAATTAATAGGACTCCTGAATAAATGAATTTGATCCTTGAAATTCCAAGATATAAACGTCTTGTCTCCTTGTAATAGAGCGTCACAGAGCGTGGGCATCTCCATAGACAATGCGCCGTAATTAATCCTCTATGTGTGACAGTTGCGTACGTTACACTGATTTATAGAATGCGGTGTTTATGGTACGGATAAACGGCGCGGGCGACGCTGTTGCACCGAGAGACGGCGGAACAGCCGCGATCAGGCTTGCAGGTACAAAAATATAACTTTTGAATTGAATAAAGGAAAACCCTTTTGATTCTTTGATTTGACCTTTGTTCTAAAATGTTTTTATATCGGTCGTCTATAGATACTTGTGTGTTTTTGAGAGCAAGTATTTGTCGGTACCTAACGTATGTACATTCTCGCATCCAATTCCAAAAACAAAAGTGTATAAACACTATCTATTCATCCTCCGTATTATAAAACCTACTTATGTACTTAAAGAAGATAGACATATAACAGAGCCTTTTAATTTTTTTATGGTATGTTAAAAATTATGCGACTCTCTATAAAACAAATGATACAACAACAGAACCATCTGATACCTGTATCAAGCTATCAATAAAAATGATATATAAGTTTTATCATTATTTTCACCAGGTAAACAAATGACAGAGTTTATTTTGCTTCAGAGCAGAAAGTGGACTCTTTAGGTTCTTAATAAAGTTTAACGTTTCGAAATAAGTATGTTAATGCCTTCTATTTCAAAGTGTTAATTTTTTATCTGCAAAACTAACTTATAAAGATTTGAAACCACACTTTGCCCTAGAAAGTAAATTTTCCAAACCCTCAAAAAACTCAATCTATAATTTTATCCATTACCAAATTAATCATTTTCATTTCTAAACGATGATTTAATCGATGTCTTATTGACCAATTTCCATTTCTACATAAAATTTTAAAGAACTGTCCATTAGGTATAAAAAAAAACTCAAAAAAGTTTTAAAATCTACGAACGCGGCAAACCTAATCGCGTTCCGATCAGACAGAAGAAAGTACATCGGAGGCGGGATGATAGCGGCGGAGGCTGCAACCGGCCGAACCGGTCGCCCCATTGTGGTCAGTTTTTGTGGCGCGCCCGCCCCGCACCCCGCGCCCCCTCGCCAAAATGTTGGCCTTTGTGGTCAATCTGTTTAATTGCTTCATTCTACATATTTGCTGCTAATTAATATTGATTTGAATAATTTAGAAACATGACAGTGTAGCCTAGCTAGCCTGTTGCAAGTTCTTTGGATGTACTCGCCAGCCTAAGTCCTCATGACTACTCAGATCCTCTGTCAGGGCCTCTGTCTAGCAATAGATTTTGATTTTAACTTTTTTGCTTAAACTAAGCAAACAGAGGGTCAGCAAGGCAGGCCGTCCAAAATGTCTTAGGTACTTATTGAAAGAGTTCCTCTATGGAGAAACGGGACAGCCACTCTTAAATTTTAGTTTATTTATTTACAGGTGCACTATTATACAGGTTCAGCCCTCAGAGAGAGAGTCTATCATCAAGTCTATGC
Organism: Heliothis virescens; assembly: GCA_002382865.2. Lineage (NCBI taxonomy): Eukaryota > Metazoa > Arthropoda > Insecta > Lepidoptera > Noctuidae > Heliothis > Heliothis virescens. The sequence continues at coordinate 15,152,570 of NWSH02000517.1, forward strand.
TGTGTTGTGAATGAACCGTGAACAAGTGCCTGAGCTACCCTTTCAAAGTTTAACGACAAAAATAACTATAAAATCTGACTATCGCTCTGTCAATTTCTCAATCCACTTTCAAAAAACTATTAGGCGCCAGGGGCTAACGACTACCCCAGTATGCAATCGTCGTAATGAATGTTTTACCCATGCTAATAGTACAAGTAGCGCCATCTACTATTTCCTCATTGTACTAAAGTGGTAAGTATAAGGTGAAAATGAGTACCTGTCCTAGAATTCATATTTAATCCATAAATCAAGAGAAATTTTGTGTCACCAATCATCATCATCAGTATATTTTAAAACATCAGTAAAACTGAATAAAATACCATCCTTCTGACCATAAACAATGGATCAATGCAGTGTAGCGAGCGACAGCAAAGAGTTCTAGAATAGTGTTTAGTAGTCTATGCGCGGTCGTATGTGATGTGAAACTTGTCAAAAAATGTCTTTTTGACGTGATTTGCCGATAAAATTATTTGGATAGTACATTTTTATAAACATGGGAGGTTCTCAAAGCACTCGAAAAGTAACTGTTGATAATGAAAATGCTATCCAAGTGTCCCAAGAGGCTTTAGATCGGATACAAGCTCAGCTCACCGCAAAAGTAAATATGATTTTACATTACATAATTTTGATCAATGTCATCTCTTGTTAGGACATAATAGTGTGTGTTGTTGTTTTATAAAACTACAATATTTATTCTAAGCGAATTTTCAACTTAGAAGTCTTACTCATAAGCATAGGACGTGCAGTACTGCAACACATCCTTGTAGGTTACCCGAGCGGTTTCGGAGCCCTAGCCCATTGATGTCAACACTTAAAATTCGAAGTTATAATCGTAAAAGACATGCAAAACATATTAAAATATTTTTATACTACTTCGGACACTGAAAATTCTGTTATTGCCTATCTAGTGAGGAAATTGAAGAAATATATTTTTTTAAATAAATTATTAAATAGATAAAAATTACAATAAAACTCTAAAGGCATTCCTTGCCTACACTTACCCTGGTATCAAGAATAGGTACTCAGAATATTAATTTACATCACAAAACTTTCAGAAAGCTGAACCCCGAGCTCAGCCTATTCACCAGTACGCGCCCCCGGCATACGACCACAGACGCCAAAACGAATACGCGGCTGAGGAGGCCTACTGGGCGCACCGCATCGAGAGCCTGAAGAGGGCTCACGAGAAAATAAACAGCGGCATGCATTTGGAATACCAGAAGACTTTGAAAGAAGCAAATGATTTGTTTAATCTGGTTCAGGGAGACAGAGGGTCGTCTAAATTATCACCATGCCAGGAAGAGAAGGCAAAGGTATATTAAAAATAATTTATATCTGAACAGGTACCCTGTGCCATGAATCATATGGGATACACACCAATTGTTTAACTATCGCATTTACATTGTTTATTTGATTTTGATTTGGGAAACTTATTTCTTGCTGCACAAATTAATTTCTCTTTATTTTCCATTTTTTAATTTTTATATTATGTACAAAAAAGAATAAATCTTTTCCATAAATGATTGATTAATGTGAAGAGAAACCTGAATCTATGAAGTTGGAAATCTTATTGGTACTTGAAAATCAGCACCTTCAGTCGTTCATTACTATTTTATTTTGGCTAAGAACATTCCTTTTGGTTTTTAGTTTTTGTTGAATAAGAAATTGAATTGGCATTTGAGTAAGATTTGAAAACAGAAATGCATTAAAAATTATGTCATTGTCATGTTTCAAATAATGTTTCAAAGCAATTTTGCAATTTACAAAGTCATCGGGTGCAGGGCTCATAAATGGTTAGCTATATGCTTTTAACAATTCTAGTACCACTTGAATTTTTGATAACCAGGATTCAAGGCCCTACAGTGGGACAACAAAAACACTGATAATGATGATTATTACCTTTTCTCTGCTTTCCAGGTTCTCCAGTGCTACAGTACAAATCCGAACAAATCACTACTGTGTTCAGTGTTAGTGAATGAATTCAATGACTGTGTGTGCAAGAGCAGAGTAGCAGCCGTCACGGCCACTTCCTAACAACTGGAATTGTGTAAATAATCGTTATAGTAAAGGTTTACGTCGACACCAAGCAATACTGACCTCATAGGTTGCATTCGGCCGCGGAGTAGATTTAATATTAATGCTGTATCAATAAACTGTTATTAATTTATATTATGTGATTTATTTTCGAAAATGTCTCGAGTAAAATATATGGAGTTAATCCTAGCTCCTAAATTGTTCTTTTGTTTATTTTCTTTTTGTGTCCTGTAAAATACAGGTTTATGTTTTATGAATAGTTAACTGGGCTTTTACTTTAATATACCTGGTTGTGAATGTTTTAATATGTGTGGTGAAAATCCCTTTTAGTTCTTTTCTGTTACCAATTTATTTCTATAACATTATATGACCATACATATTAATTTCCCTCGATAGAATTTGCGCATGTGCACGTGCCTGCCTAAATATGAGCGCAGTATTGTATTTTTATAATCATGCGATAAAAACCCCACTATTAGATAGTAGCATAACAATGATGTAACTAGACCATATAGAACCTATCAGAATAATAAATATGTATTATTTACAGTAAAACCTCATTTGTTTATCCCCAAAACTGACACTGAAGTCAAATTGATTAGTCAGAGATTATTGACCAAACAGTACGAAGCAACAATGTCATAGTGCCACTAAGCAGTAGGTAAATTGCCGTCCCCACGCCTTTAGATTTAGAAATCCTGAACAATGTCGCATCATCAGTTTCTATCTCAAAATCAAGAAAAGGAGAAACCCGAGAAGGAGAAAAAGAGGCGTGTGCCTTTGTACCCTGGGTTTCCGGAGCTGGCGCGATCCGATGTCAGCATACACCCTGCTTACTCTAAATTGGCTTTAGCATAGTAAGTGTAATTTTGTCCTCATTGTATGACCTACATGTATGATCTCCTCCTAAAGAAACAAGTTCTCTCTTCACTATATATTTTTTTGGTAAGTACCTATATATTTTTTACAAATTAAATCATCAGAACATGTTGATTAATTTACAGCAGAGTGGTATGCCGCCATCGCTATCATTGGGCGAAAATCATTCAACGCAAGCAATTCATGAAGGAGTTACACAGTTTTGAGAAACTGCAGCCAAACGCCCTGGATGGTGTGAGAGTACATCGCGAATTCTCGCAAGGAATTCTATCGCACACCATACCACCACGAAGGTACATTCAGAAGTTGACGCCAGACCCTCTGACCTCCAAGCAAAGAATGCGGGTAGAAGAAATAATTAGCGGAAGAGTGAACTTCAGTCAGAAATAATTGAATAATTTGTTGGTTGGTTGGCCCACACTGGCTACCAACTACTTCACTTAATATTGCCCGCTTCCACCATGTTGTCAAATAATGTGAGAAGTTAGTGGAAGGTTTGGCTCTGGCTACTCTGGAAGGGCCGGCCCGAAGCCTTATTTTACAGACAAGCCTAAAAATCATAGTTAATACTAGCGAGGAGTTTCATTTTATTTTTTCTTATCATTTAGGCACAAACATATAAATAAAACACTACAATCATCTTATAATCTATTTTTATTCCACAGCTTCCTTTGCTTTTTTCTTCTTCATTTTCTTACTCTTTTCAACATTAGTTTGTAGATAGTGGGCCTCCTTCTTAGCCTGTGATATCTCGGCTCTCAGCCTCTGCTTCATTGCAGCTCTCTCATAGGCCAATCTCTCACTCAGGTGAATCCATTTAAATCTCGGAATATATTTGATGTTCCATATCATGTCATAGTATCGTGACTTTTTCCTAGTGCCAATCTTTGTGTTGTTTAGCTTTGTTGCAACCATCTTGGCTACTTTTTTCTTCTGGAATTCTACCCAGCCTTCTGTGAATTGATTCGGCACCCGTTTGCGCTTTTCGCCAGGCTCTGAAATCAGACATGGTGTTAATTTAAAATGTTTCATAACATAAATAGGAATGGAAGTAGGCATTCTGCATTAAGAGGGCCAAAAGCATTAAATTCTAGTTTTATTGGGTTAAATTACTTGCCAAAAAATATATCACAATAAAAATGTAAACAAAAGGTAACCTCAAAACTTACTAGCACTTGGTTGCAAATATATCCTTCCAACGTCACCAAATTCGCTGAATATTTCACGTATCTTGGCGACATTCATGTAAGGAGGGATGGTGGATAAGTATACAATTCCACGCTTTTTCGTCTTTTTCTTATTTATCAGTTTACCAGAATCTGAAACATTGTCTGCGTCGGAGTCGTTCTGTGAGCTGTTTTCACAGTCAGACCCGTTTTCCGGCACTCTATCCATTTCAATATCAGGCATTATGTTAAAATTAGTCGCGAAACAAACTAAATATCACCTAATTAATTAAAAAACTTGAAATAAACAGAATAATCCCATGTGTCCATGTGATTGTGAATTAAATGACATTGACATACGTTTGTTGACTTCATACTTGACAGTGACAGCGGCAAACAAAACAGCTGCAAGATTGCTGTCGATCATCGTTCAACTTCCGGTATGTCAGTCAGACGACCGAGAATAACTTACAGTAACGTAGACAAAAACCGTAAATGTATTCCCAACCTAATTTCTTTATAGTCTGTAATCCAATCCACTTGTCAAAAGGTATGTCATTTGTGTGTGTCGTCATCGTCACGGGAAAATAAATAAATTCCGAAGCAGATTCTATCGTTTACAAGACTTTAATACGACTAAAACGTAAATAATCAAGTTTAGCTTCAAGAATTTTCTGAAAACTTCAAGATGGGTTGTGATGGAGGTACGATTCCACGTCGAGATGAGCTCGTACGGATGAAGAAAAAGCCAGAGCAGGTAAATACCCTTAGACGAGTCTATAAACGTAGTTTTCTGTAAAATATAAACATGTAACTTCAAGTGTGTTATTTTTACTTATTCTTTGTAGAAAGACAAGGATGCTGAGCGATCGTTCAAGTGGCGCAACTGCGCTCTATCTCAGCAGCCACTGCAGACTCCCGTAGTGGCCTGTGGCTTGGGCAGACTGTACAGCAAAAGCTCCGTCCTTGAGGCACTACTTGACAAAGAGACTAAGCCAGAGTCCATCAACCACATCAAGAGTCTTAAGGTAATTATATCCTATCCAGAAGTTTTTTTCATTATATTTTTGTGACAATCTCATAATCTTGCATATTCAATGTGACTAATTCCATCCAAGTAGTTCCACTAAATTCATTACGTAAGTTACAGATTTCAAAATAATTGTGTCACAATTCTCACAATGTTAACTAACACCCTAAATTTAAAAACTACCTATCAGTTACAATATTTTCCTTGCTTTATCAGTTCGAACAATAACTACAAAAAGTAGTACAGCAAGTAATTGTTACTTGTCATTTACAGGACATCAAAGACTTGAACCTGGTGAAGAACCCAGCATACACAGCCGCTGACCACACAGACGGTAATGTGGGTGAAGGCAATGCTCCATACATCTGCCCCATCAGTGGCCTGGAGATGTCTGGAAAGTTCCGCTTTGTGTTCCTCTGGAGCTGCGGCTGTGTGCTCGCTGAGAGGGCACTCAAGGAAGTTAAACAGAATCTCTGCCATATGGTGGGTATTGAAACATATTATAGAATTTCCATTGCTTTAGAAACATACAAACAAAATTGAAACTCATTTAAATCAGAGTAAAGTTTAGATGAGAAAAAAAATGTTTTTGAGGAAAACTTAACTAATCTACTTTATATTATAAACTTTACAACTTGTGGAGTTGTAAATGGTGATACTGGATTTACTGAATTCTTAAGTTCTGATAATTCTGTTACCAATAGAGAGCTACATTTGTGTACTTATCTATATTTTGTTCTGAAATGTGAAGTAGTGCCTTCATAATCAATTATTGTTTTTCAGTTTTACACTACTTCTACAATGTGTTCTTGCATTAGTTCTATTGTATAAGTCAAATAGATTCAATCCCATGAGATGCCACACAATTTTAACCTTGTTATTACCAAAAGCCATATATAATGAATGATTTAAAAGTTAGGTCATGTTCATATAAATCTTTGAAAAAATAGGCAATTATGCCAGAAATGATAAACTTGGTCCCATTTCTTAAATTAATTTTCTAATCAATTGGAATTCGGGTCAGTTTACCAGATTTATTGATTTTAACTTTTGCCCCCAGTGTCAGCAGCCATTCGTAGATAACGACATTGTCACACTTAATGGTACTGATGAAGACATTGAAAAGCTGAAAGAAAAGATGGCAGTCCGAGTTGCCAGCAGGAAAAATGGTAAAAAATCGAAAGCAGACAAAAGTGCCAAAGTTGATATTAAAGCTGAGCCATCCACACCGGTTGCATCAACTTCTACAGAAACTGTAACAGAGGATGCGAATAAACAACATGATAGCGTAAAACAAGAACCAGAGGCCGGCCCAAGCTCAAGTACAGCTGTAAAGAAAGAAATTGAAACAATACCTCTGTCATTGCCAAAATACAACCCAAATAAACAGCCAAGGGGGCATTTCGGGTCGTCGAAGCGCGTCCACCCAACAGAATTGGCGCAAGACCCGTCGTATAAGAAGACTAAGAAAGACTACAGTGTTGCCAAAGATCCACAAACCAGTGAAGTGTATAAATCCCTGTTTACTTCACATCAAACTGACAAAGAGCAGAAGCGAGCCCACTGGGTCACTTACAACCCATTCTATAATTAATATTATTTATTTGTAGGATCAATTTATTAATTAAATACTACTAAATACTTTTTATATGTTTTATTTCAATACAAATTGTCAATAAATATTGCACTAGGAAATTGCACATTAAACCTACTGTGATGAGATGAAGTACGAAATTATTTAGGAAAAAAGTGACTTTATAAAGTATAGGAAAATCTTTGTGCAATTTTGGTGATGTGAACTTACAGCTATGTGATATAAATAATGGAATGTCAAAAATCACATTGAACTTACCATAATCACGAGTGAAACTATAGTGGGTGTAAATTATAAAAGCTTATTTCTGTTATTCATAGCTCAGTGCTATTAAAATTACTAGATTCAACTACATTTAAAATACTAAAGCAGTTTGGTAGGTTATTAATTCAAGAACTACACACAATATTAATTATGAGATGTTACATGAGGTAGCCATATTGGGGCATAAGGAATGTTTCTATACCATACTCTTTGGTAGCTTATTACACTAAAATTTGACTACGAGATATTAAAAAAGTGCTAGAGAAAAAATTGCAATTTAAGCAGCCGAGTCTTGCTGTACAGAGGCTAATGTGGCCTCGATGATCAGGTTGAAGTCCAATTCGTTGAGGCTCGCCTTCGCTGTCAGCAAGTCTAGGAATGTGTCCAGTGGAGAGAGACGCTCGCCCGAAGGTAATGCTGCTATACCTGTAATAAAGTTTCAAGGGCTTTAACTTAGGTTCAAACTATTTTTTTTTGTGGTCAAGCAACACCAAAATCTTCTTTTTATCGTGCGAATTTTGAAAATTGACAGGGATCAAAGTCATAGTTATAAATTATTTAATAGACAGAAAAAAAACACCTGCATTTCTATGAATATAATTAATATGTTAGTGTCAATCAAAATTATCTCTTACGTACTTCGATCCCGGCTAGGTTTGAGCAACGTAGAGTTATAGATACAACAGACCGACACATTTTGATGCTTGCTAAACTCATGGTAAATCTTCACCTTCGCTTCACCTTGCGCTACCATGACCGTGCCTTACGTGCGCTATGCGTCCTACAGTCCTACCCTCTCGCACTGTAATATAAAGGGGCATTCTAGTAACAGTAGATAAGTACCAGTATCCTTAACAGGTCGGTGTCGGCTGAGCTCGTGATGCCCCGCGGCGCCGCCGGACAGCAGCGCGTGCGCGTGGTCGCGGGCCCGCAGCAGCAGCGCGGCGCGGTGCGGCCACGCGGCGAGGGCGCGGCGCGCGCGGCCCTCGCCCACCAGCTGGATGAGGCGCAGCTTGTTGTTCACTGTCGTTTTGTTGTCATCGTCTTTCGCTGAAAATTTTGAAGTTACGATATCAAACAACAGAAATCTTGTAGGAAAAAACATACATTAGTCGACAGTCTTAAANCGCAACTGCGCTCTATCTCAGCAGCCACTGCAGACTCCCGTAGTGGCCTGTGGCTTGGGCAGACTGTACAGCAAAAGCTCCGTCCTTGAGGCACTACTTGACAAAGAGACTAAGCCAGAGTCCATCAACCACATCAAGAGTCTTAAGGTAATTATATCCTATCCAGAAGTTTTTTTCATTATATTTTTGTGACAATCTCATAATCTTGCATATTCAATGTGACTAATTCCATCCAAGTAGTTCCACTAAATTCATTACGTAAGTTACAGATTTCAAAATAATTGTGTCACAATTCTCACAATGTTAACTAACACCCTAAATTTAAAAACTACCTATCAGTTACAATATTTTCCTTGCTTTATCAGTTCGAACAATAACTACAAAAAGTAGTACAGCAAGTAATTGTTACTTGTCATTTACAGGACATCAAAGACTTGAACCTGGTGAAGAACCCAGCATACACAGCCGCTGACCACACAGACGGTAATGTGGGTGAAGGCAATGCTCCATACATCTGCCCCATCAGTGGCCTGGAGATGTCTGGAAAGTTCCGCTTTGTGTTCCTCTGGAGCTGCGGCTGTGTGCTCGCTGAGAGGGCACTCAAGGAAGTTAAACAGAATCTCTGCCATATGGTGGGTATTGAAACATATTATAGAATTTCCATTGCTTTAGAAACATACAAACAAAATTGAAACTCATTTAAATCAGAGTAAAGTTTAGATGAGAAAAAAAATGTTTTTGAGGAAAACTTAACTAATCTACTTTATATTATAAACTTTACAACTTGTGGAGTTGTAAATGGTGATACTGGATTTACTGAATTCTTAAGTTCTGATAATTCTGTTACCAATAGAGAGCTACATTTGTGTACTTATCTATATTTTGTTCTGAAATGTGAAGTAGTGCCTTCATAATCAATTATTGTTTTTCAGTTTTACACTACTTCTACAATGTGTTCTTGCATTAGTTCTATTGTATAAGTCAAATAGATTCAATCCCATGAGATGCCACACAATTTTAACCTTGTTATTACCAAAAGCCATATATAATGAATGATTTAAAAGTTAGGTCATGTTCATATAAATCTTTGAAAAAATAGGCAATTATGCCAGAAATGATAAACTTGGTCCCATTTCTTAAATTAATTTTCTAATCAATTGGAATTCGGGTCAGTTTACCAGATTTATTGATTTTAACTTTTGCCCCCAGTGTCAGCAGCCATTCGTAGATAACGACATTGTCACACTTAATGGTACTGATGAAGACATTGAAAAGCTGAAAGAAAAGATGGCAGTCCGAGTTGCCAGCAGGAAAAATGGTAAAAAATCGAAAGCAGACAAAAGTGCCAAAGTTGATATTAAAGCTGAGCCATCCACACCGGTTGCATCAACTTCTACAGAAACTGTAACAGAGGATGCGAATAAACAACATGATAGCGTAAAACAAGAACCAGAGGCCGGCCCAAGCTCAAGTACAGCTGTAAAGAAAGAAATTGAAACAATACCTCTGTCATTGCCAAAATACAACCCAAATAAACAGCCAAGGGGGCATTTCGGGTCGTCGAAGCGCGTCCACCCAACAGAATTGGCGCAAGACCCGTCGTATAAGAAGACTAAGAAAGACTACAGTGTTGCCAAAGATCCACAAACCAGTGAAGTGTATAAATCCCTGTTTACTTCACATCAAACTGACAAAGAGCAGAAGCGAGCCCACTGGGTCACTTACAACCCATTCTATAATTAATATTATTTATTTGTAGGATCAATTTATTAATTAAATACTACTAAATACTTTTTATATGTTTTATTTCAATACAAATTGTCAATAAATATTGCACTAGGAAATTGCACATTAAACCTACTGTGATGAGATGAAGTACGAAATTATTTAGGAAAAAAGTGACTTTATAAAGTATAGGAAAATCTTTGTGCAATTTTGGTGATGTGAACTTACAGCTATGTGATATAAATAATGGAATGTCAAAAATCACATTGAACTTACCATAATCACGAGTGAAACTATAGTGGGTGTAAATTATAAAAGCTTATTTCTGTTATTCATAGCTCAGTGCTATTAAAATTACTAGATTCAACTACATTTAAAATACTAAAGCAGTTTGGTAGGTTATTAATTCAAGAACTACACACAATATTAATTATGAGATGTTACATGAGGTAGCCATATTGGGGCATAAGGAATGTTTCTATACCATACTCTTTGGTAGCTTATTACACTAAAATTTGACTACGAGATATTAAAAAAGTGCTAGAGAAAAAATTGCAATTTAAGCAGCCGAGTCTTGCTGTACAGAGGCTAATGTGGCCTCGATGATCAGGTTGAAGTCCAATTCGTTGAGGCTCGCCTTCGCTGTCAGCAAGTCTAGGAATGTGTCCAGTGGAGAGAGACGCTCGCCCGAAGGTAATGCTGCTATACCTGTAATAAAGTTTCAAGGGCTTTAACTTAGGTTCAAACTATTTTTTTTTGTGGTCAAGCAACACCAAAATCTTCTTTTTATCGTGCGAATTTTGAAAATTGACAGGGATCAAAGTCATAGTTATAAATTATTTAATAGACAGAAAAAAAACACCTGCATTTCTATGAATATAATTAATATGTTAGTGTCAATCAAAATTATCTCTTACGTACTTCGATCCCGGCTAGGTTTGAGCAACGTAGAGTTATAGATACAACAGACCGACACATTTTGATGCTTGCTAAACTCATGGTAAATCTTCACCTTCGCTTCACCTTGCGCTACCATGACCGTGCCTTACGTGCGCTATGCGTCCTACAGTCCTACCCTCTCGCACTGTAATATAAAGGGGCATTCTAGTAACAGTAGATAAGTACCAGTATCCTTAACAGGTCGGTGTCGGCTGAGCTCGTGATGCCCCGCGGCGCCGCCGGACAGCAGCGCGTGCGCGTGGTCGCGGGCCCGCAGCAGCAGCGCGGCGCGGTGCGGCCACGCGGCGAGGGCGCGGCGCGCGCGGCCCTCGCCCACCAGCTGGATGAGGCGCAGCTTGTTGTTCACTGTCGTTTTGTTGTCATCGTCTTTCGCTGAAAATTTTGAAGTTACGATATCAAACAACAGAAATCTTGTAGGAAAAAACATACATTAGTCGACAGTCTTAAATAAGTACTTCTGTAGTAAATACTTAGGCTTTCTTTTCATAACATTATTGTAAAATCAAAAAACTATTTAGTTATGGTGTATGGTGTGTGTTCTTTTGCAATTAAAATTTTCGGAAGAAAAAGGACATAGTCGGAGAGCCAGTATTGCCTTTTTCATGGTATAAATTTCAATTTGTTTTTATTATTGAAAATTATTATTTATTTCTAGAAAATTTCTATTTATTTATACCTATACGACTTTTTGATTTTTTTTTAATAATATGCAACTGCAAAAATAATAACTTACATGCAATAATAGCCTTCATAACATCAATCTGCAACTCGAACACGTTGCGGTGAACGTATTGAACGAACGAATGGAACGGCAGCGTGCGGTAGCCGAGGTACGTGAAGAATGAACTGAATCCTTGCGGCAAGGGGAACGCGATGGAGTCGGTCGCTAAATAGTACTGCTCCAGAACTTTGAATACTATGAACGCGTGCGTTGGATCCATTTCATCGCTGAAAATATATTAAAAATAGAGGTTTAACTTCAGGACGAATAAGGAATATAAATTAAACCCATATCATGAAGGGAGTTAGGTATAAAATGTATTTTATGGGAAATAGATTCATATTTTAAAGACGGGCTTTCATTAATTTTATTCATTGTGAGAAACGACAAAAATGTTTGTGAGAAATGACTGCAGGGACTATATCAAGTTCGGCTAAGATATGTACTGAAAAATATCCCATTGGAGGTTCATATCTTTACCTGCATATAAAATAAGTATTAGCTAATGAAACTGGAAATAAGCAAAAAACAAAACATAAACAAAACCAACAATAATGACACCAAAAAAACACCAAAAATAACGACCAAAATGGACACCGACTAGTCAGGAATAGCACGGGTTCTTTATGGTGCTACTGTATAATGGCAAGTAGGGACACCATAAATAAAATATGTAGGTTTGCGGATAGCTAAAAGCAGAAAACAAACCACGACACACAAAAACCAAAACGGACTAGCCAACAGAATCACAAATTAAATTAGGACAAAACCCAAAAACATCGATACGGGTTCTTCATACATGAACGTGAAGCCTCTCTGCTGGTTGTTCTGCGGCGTGGCGGCGAGCGGGCGCGTGAGGGCGCGGCACAGCGCGCGCGCCGCGTCCAGCTGCGCCGCCGCCCACCGCGTCGCCACCGCGTGCACCCCGCTCTCCACCCCACGTGCCCCCTGGCCCGCGCCCCCCGTGCTGTTCCCCCCGCTGCCCCCTGACCCTCCCCCTGAGCACTCGCGCATCAGGTGAACGCTCACCTCGCGAAGGTTCTGTCCGGCCGCGTTAAAAATCAAGCACGATCATCATCAATTCATCAGACTATATTTGTTAACTGTTGCCTCCCTACGCTACAGTCGCCAAATTGACGCATCCTAACTCTGGATTACCGTAGCTGTAATCTTTCGCTCGTTATTATCTCATTGCTGCTGTTATTCGACAAACGCATCGTGCAATTAAATAGCGTAGAGGAAGATGGTTAGATTTTCTTGGGTAAGTCAACCAAATGGTTGCAATTATTAGATTTAGAATAAAATTGTGAATTAATGTTAGAATTAGAACAGATCACTATATGAGTTGACAGTTACATGTATAAACTTACCGCAGCAATGATATGTTCTTGTTTGCTAGCTGTGCAGACATCCAGCTCGAAGAATGGTAGCAAGTCCTGTCCGCTGCCGATGGATGAGCGACGTTGTGGTGCGCTGAGGGGCGGCGGCGGAGCGCCGGGCGACAGCGGCGTGCTGCAGCGGGACAGCGCTTCCGGCTGATACAAACATTCGACGGCTTAAGCTCATTCATTGATAGAAAAGCGAAGTTTAGTATTTATAACAAAAAAATGAGGACTACTAAGATTCCTTGGTCTATTCAGTGTACCTATATAACAAAACTTAGTTTCTTCATAATAAAAAAGTTAAAAAAGAGAGATTAAAATAAGTATTCGTAGGATTAATTTCAAGCTTCGGCACCAGGATACTGACTCCCTAGCTTAAAACCTAGCAAACAACTAATATCATGATAGACAAAATTTCATTTCAGTTTAAATATAACCATGTCATTACCAGGAACGAAAAATAAGTCTAACTTTCTTACCTGATAACAATGCAAGCTAACTCTGAGCTTATCAATAACAGCTTGCGGCTGCAGACGCTTGTGCGCGGTGTCGTTGAGCGCGCGCCACAGCCGCGTCCACACGTCCTCCGCGAACTGGCACACGCGCTGGCGTGGGGCTAGCACCACCACCGCGCTGTTCCACAGCTTCTCCTGGCTCACTGATACGCACATGTCGCGGACCTAGCGAGTGATTTAAGTGGCTGATAAAGAATTTTCTCCAAATACCCTAAAGGTTGCAGAGGGTGTAAAAGATTATCGGCCAGTTTCACTGATTGATTGACAGGACCAGACTGTATTTAATTTTGTATGTCATGCTCTGTCAGATAGCTATTTAGAACTTTATCTGGAACCTGTACAACTGGCAGTATAAATATTGGGTATTGCCGAATGGTAAATCTTACTCTACTGAACTTTTAGAATGATACCTTGGAGTTTATTTTGGTGTTTCTTTTGAAGGAAATAAAGCCCATTCATCATTCAAAATACCGGCTACATCAAATTATAATAATCTCTCACCTTAACATCAGCAAACTTGAGGTGCTGAGTAAATGGCAGCATCTTCATGAGTCCTAACGCAGACGCAGGCAGCGAGCGGCGCGTGACGGCGTACGTCGTGCCCACCAGGTACTCCTGCATCACGCGCTGGAACGCGCCCAGACCGTCGCGTTGGTTCAGGCACATCCACGATATTAGCTGGAAGTGGGTTTTTACAATTTTTTTTAACGTCTGGTTGTTTTCAACTTCAAACACAACACAAAAGACTAAACATTTGCTGACCAAAATCATTTTAATCCCATCATTTTATTTATTGAACTAAGAAATACTCTTTACCAACGAATAATTCCATATAATTGGAAACCTCATACGTAAACGATAGACTCACAGCAGAACTAAACATAATAATTATAGTATAGCAAAGTTACTCAGACGCAGCGAAGGTAAATAAAAGTTATGATACTAATGCAAAGTGTTTTAAAAATTAGTTTATGAACAGTACACAGAAAAGGGATCACAGTATAAAATGAATTTACCTCCTCAGCCAAATCCATATTCCCATCATGCTGTATCAAATAATGCAGAATCGCCAGCTTATTCTCCACTGCCGTGTTACTCTTAAAAGTTGCCGTTAAGTCCTTGTCTGCCACTGTCATGGTGACCACATCGAGGGTGTTCAGGTCCACCATAGCGTGGGCCCCCCAGCCGAGGACGGGGGCCAGGCTGGGGCCGCTATCACACTCGTCCATAGGGAGGACTATGTGGCAACACGGCTCGTGGTATAAGCTGATGTCTATCATTTGCGTGTATAGCATTGGTATGTTTACGAGGAGATGGTTGTCTGAAAAAGGAGTCAATATTTTTGTTCAGGCATAATTTAGGTCTTTGAATTATCCTAAATTATTAGACACATTAGAGATAAAAATAAATGAATTGCACAATAGATATGAGCGCCGCGCCGGCGCGCCGCCGGCGCCGTGACTTTGTGCCGGCGCGCCGCCGCCGTACGGGACGTGCGGCGCGGCGCGGCGCGGCAGTTGTGCGTCCGACCGATCTGCGTCTGCACTTGGCCTCCATGTCGGTTCCATGAGATTAGTGAGGTTGAAGAATGAATTAAACAAAAGAAACCACCAAGGATTCATTTATGGCATCAATGGTCAGTAATCGATTGATGACAGAAAACATTCTACAGAATTAAATTATTGATTTTGCCCTGGCGGGGGGATGAGTTCTTCCGTTAGCGGTGCAAACTTTTTACTGGATTTGGCCTGAAAGCACAGTGGTATTCCGAAAGACACTGAAAGTGCTGTAGAAAACGAATCATCTTTCTTATCTTATCATATCTTGGGATAAGATTTATTTGGTGTCGACGCAGCATATTTTCTTCTTCCATACTCTTCTATCTACCGTCATCTCACAAGTAACATCCTTCCTAGTCATATCGACTTTCACACAATCCGTCCATCGTTTCTTTGGACGACCAATATCAATCCACATTCATATTTGAATATGAATGTGGATTGATATTGGATTGAGGAATGTTTTGAAACATTCCTCACAACATGATCCTCATTCCTCCGCATCACATGCCCATAACATGCCAGCCGGTTTCCCCACAATTTTTCGGTTACCGGTGCCACTTTCAAACTTCCTCTTATATACTCATTCCTCATTCGATCACCACACATTTTTCTTAACATTCTCGTCTCTGCTTCATGCAATTGTCTTTCATTCACCCCTTTTGTGGGCCAGCATACAGGACAGCAGGTCTGACCATTGCCTTGTAGACCTTCCCCTGAAGCTTAAGGTCACAAGTGGTTCCCTAACCTGACGCCATTTCAACCATCCTACGTTAGTTCGGTGCTTGACTTTCCGATCGCCCTAAATAAGTGAACCGAGATACTGAAACTTGGTGCAGACTGGAAGGGGACTTGGATGCTTGGACCGCGCCGGCGCGCCGCCGCCGCCGAGTAAATTTTTGGACCACGCCGCCGCCGCGAAATTAGCCATCGGCGCTCATATCTATTGCACAACACAGTAGCAAGAAACCTTAAGAAAACTTACAGTTTGCAATGCATGTTAGTTTACGTCATCGTTGCTATAACAAACAAGCTTATTTTCGGACATCTTCTACACCTACTTATAAGTTTCTTACCAGCATAAAGAGTATACGAAGGCCTAAGAGACTTGGCAAGAGACCAAGGTAGGTCAGGCACAACACTGTGCACCACACAGCCATGCTGTAACAATGTTATGGAGTACGCGAAGTTCACGCCCGAATCCTTCAGGTCAGCGCTGTCTTCTAGCACTAGGGATGTTGTGGAGTCGTCCAAAGGCTGAAAGTAAACTTGACGATTTTATCACATTTACATGATGAATTATTTCAGAGATAAAGCATCAACTCAAGGTGTGCAGTTGTTACTTTTTAACACACTGTATGAACATTGCTTACAACGCAAGTTAATTTTATCAGAATATTATAGATAGATAAATAGATCAGAATATTTTCCTAACCGATAGTGCAACAAGCAGAAGTAGCCTATTACCGGAACAATCGACATGACTTAAAAGATCTTCGTAGGTAAACGGCTAACTTCATAATCGCACAAGTCGTATGTCGTAACTTATCTCTACTTTTTACAAGGCTACTGTACTACAATTAAAAATAAACCTTACCTTATACAAATAATGATGGCATATACACAGCACTCCCTTCTGATCACACACGATCTGCAGGTCGAGGCTGCAATCATGCACGCGCAGAGGTATAGGATCGTCTTCGTACGCTCCACAGGCGGCGCCCTCGCCTGAACTCGATACGTGGGGCAGGCTTAGCGGGATGTTTAGCTGTGCGAATGGACATTACATCAACTCATTATACCTATTTTAGTTGTTTAGTCATACATCATGGACCGAAGAAGTTTTCAGGTTTCTTTTAGAGGTAAAATGTAGCTGCTTCATGTTTATAATCTACAAGCATTATCTATCCATGGTTTTACCTACACTAGACTATTGCAAGGCGTTTTAAATGTTAAGGTAAAAGTTGTCTCTAAATTGGGACATTGAAATTATGAAAATCGATACCTACTGAAATATCAACAATACTTATTTATTCATTGTTAGACTTGCGTGTAGTGTATTGGGTTAATTTCCGTTGGCATTCATTCAGTTTTGTACAATATCGGTTATTTCAATACTTTGACGGCAGTTAGCCTATAAATAGAAATGTGAAAAGAAAAAGTCAGCTTCGACACATTGGGCCCACCTAGTAACACATTAATGAATGTGTCGTCAAGACAAAATTAGACCAGATTGACGAAAACTGTAGATACATACGTAAAAAGCTGTATCATAAATACATGAAAGTATTTATGTGTGCATCTGAAGAATTGCAAAACTGAATGAAATTTTCACTTTTTCAATGTTACTCGCTTCTTCGGCAATTTCTGCGTCGATGCGTGACAATTATTATAAAATGGCCGTCGTAAAATGTTTTAAACGTATCCGGAAAGATACTGCTTAATTATGCATAGCACAATTTGAAAGTATGTATTTTATGACTAAGTACTTAATTTGAGTGCTTGAGGCCGGTGACCCCGGTGGATTTTCTGTAGTATGTCGAGGTTATTAACTACTCCCTAAATAGTAGAATAGTTCAACTATTTAGGGACTAGTTAATAGCCTCGTGTATAATAAACTTTAAATACTTACAACAGTCTCGTGCGGCAGGTCTGCATGAAACTGCAGAGCGGATAGCGTCGGCGTCATTTCCGACGGCGATTTCACCTCTTCACCTTCAGCGAAACTCTGCGTCGGCAGACGGTAGTGGATGTAGTAGAGCACCTAAAGGAAAACAATGTAATTTTATGAAAAAAGATTAATGGCCGGTTTCTGAGTCTCGTNTTCCCCTGAAGCTTAAGGTCACAAGTGGTTCCCTAACCTGACGCCATTTCAACCATCCTACGTTAGTTCGGTGCTTGACTTTCCGATCGCCCTAAATAAGTGAACCGAGATACTGAAACTTGGTGCAGACTGGAAGGGGACTTGGATGCTTGGACCGCGCCGGCGCGCCGCCGCCGCCGAGTAAATTTTTGGACCACGCCGCCGCCGCGAAATTAGCCATCGGCGCTCATATCTATTGCACAACACAGTAGCAAGAAACCTTAAGAAAACTTACAGTTTGCAATGCATGTTAGTTTACGTCATCGTTGCTATAACAAACAAGCTTATTTTCGGACATCTTCTACACCTACTTATAAGTTTCTTACCAGCATAAAGAGTATACGAAGGCCTAAGAGACTTGGCAAGAGACCAAGGTAGGTCAGGCACAACACTGTGCACCACACAGCCATGCTGTAACAATGTTATGGAGTACGCGAAGTTCACGCCCGAATCCTTCAGGTCAGCGCTGTCTTCTAGCACTAGGGATGTTGTGGAGTCGTCCAAAGGCTGAAAGTAAACTTGACGATTTTATCACATTTACATGATGAATTATTTCAGAGATAAAGCATCAACTCAAGGTGTGCAGTTGTTACTTTTTAACACACTGTATGAACATTGCTTACAACGCAAGTTAATTTTATCAGAATATTATAGATAGATAAATAGATCAGAATATTTTCCTAACCGATAGTGCAACAAGCAGAAGTAGCCTATTACCGGAACAATCGACATGACTTAAAAGATCTTCGTAGGTAAACGGCTAACTTCATAATCGCACAAGTCGTATGTCGTAACTTATCTCTACTTTTTACAAGGCTACTGTACTACAATTAAAAATAAACCTTACCTTATACAAATAATGATGGCATATACACAGCACTCCCTTCTGATCACACACGATCTGCAGGTCGAGGCTGCAATCATGCACGCGCAGAGGTATAGGATCGTCTTCGTACGCTCCACAGGCGGCGCCCTCGCCTGAACTCGATACGTGGGGCAGGCTTAGCGGGATGTTTAGCTGTGCGAATGGACATTACATCAACTCATTATACCTATTTTAGTTGTTTAGTCATACATCATGGACCGAAGAAGTTTTCAGGTTTCTTTTAGAGGTAAAATGTAGCTGCTTCATGTTTATAATCTACAAGCATTATCTATCCATGGTTTTACCTACACTAGACTATTGCAAGGCGTTTTAAATGTTAAGGTAAAAGTTGTCTCTAAATTGGGACATTGAAATTATGAAAATCGATACCTACTGAAATATCAACAATACTTATTTATTCATTGTTAGACTTGCGTGTAGTGTATTGGGTTAATTTCCGTTGGCATTCATTCAGTTTTGTACAATATCGGTTATTTCAATACTTTGACGGCAGTTAGCCTATAAATAGAAATGTGAAAAGAAAAAGTCAGCTTCGACACATTGGGCCCACCTAGTAACACATTAATGAATGTGTCGTCAAGACAAAATTAGACCAGATTGACGAAAACTGTAGATACATACGTAAAAAGCTGTATCATAAATACATGAAAGTATTTATGTGTGCATCTGAAGAATTGCAAAACTGAATGAAATTTTCACTTTTTCAATGTTACTCGCTTCTTCGGCAATTTCTGCGTCGATGCGTGACAATTATTATAAAATGGCCGTCGTAAAATGTTTTAAACGTATCCGGAAAGATACTGCTTAATTATGCATAGCACAATTTGAAAGTATGTATTTTATGACTAAGTACTTAATTTGAGTGCTTGAGGCCGGTGACCCCGGTGGATTTTCTGTAGTATGTCGAGGTTATTAACTACTCCCTAAATAGTAGAATAGTTCAACTATTTAGGGACTAGTTAATAGCCTCGTGTATAATAAACTTTAAATACTTACAACAGTCTCGTGCGGCAGGTCTGCATGAAACTGCAGAGCGGATAGCGTCGGCGTCATTTCCGACGGCGATTTCACCTCTTCACCTTCAGCGAAACTCTGCGTCGGCAGACGGTAGTGGATGTAGTAGAGCACCTAAAGGAAAACAATGTAATTTTATGAAAAAAGATTAATGGCCGGTTTCTGAGTCTCGTTATCGAAAGGTTATCTATTAATTTTTAAGGGAAAATGAATAGATAAACCACCGATAAAGGTGCTCAGAAACTGGCCATAATATGTTTATTTACAAAGCTATCCTTACAGGACGTCTCCGATCCAATATCAGTGTAACTTAATTCAGAGATAATATTAAACAATACAAACTAAATATAGCTAATAAAATAAAAGCTTTAAGATGAATTATAATGTATAATATTTCATTCTTTGTATAATAAAGAGTTGTTTGTATAAAAAAAATGTATTTCTAGAAAGTGTTGGAAAAATAAAAGGTATTATTTGCTTAATTTCTAAAAAAAGTTTCCAGCTCCCTGACTATAACATTTTCGATGTTCTATTTTAAAAGGTACAAAATTAACTATAGGTAAGCAGACAGGAAAAGTTTATAGGTAAAATGAAAACAGATCTAGGCTCGAAATTTAATAATAGCAGAAATTTTGTCATTCGAGCTTTTCTCATGAAATGTATGGTTATTTTAATAAGTCTTTAGGAAGTCGCGATAGTCCCGCGGTTTGCGGTTAAAGATTGTGCGACGCGATAATGTGCCGGCGTAAGTTCGAATCCGGAACTCACTAATGTTTTGGGGAATTTATTTCGGCTCATTTTACATGTTGGATACTTAAATAAAATAATATTTGTACAAAAATAGCTGTCGCAAATGTGTCCAATTATCCCATGTTTTTCTTTCTTGGTGTACGAATGTTAGCCTACCTAACATATTTTTTATAGATACATCAGCCTAAAATATACAAAGAAGGTTGATTCAGCTTCCTCAAACCACAGACACCTCTAAAATACTAACAATGACAGACTTTCCAGCTATGAGACTGCACAAGTTAAACAGCTTACCTGATTCACACAATCCCATTGGGCCCATGAAAAGACCTTCACTATCTTCTCAGGTTCAGGGTAGATCCCATCGAAGCCCCACTTGTCAGTGCCATCATCACATTCATTAAGGAACATAGGGGTGCGGTAGATTTTGATGCCTAAAATGAATACCGAATTAGTATTTTGATTCTGATATATGATATTACTTGTGATAACATCAGAATTATTTATTTTATTAACCTACTAACTCCCTGGCCTAGTGCCAGAGTTGGCATAGTTACAATACCTCAGTGTTTTATTAGAATATTGTTTGGTTTATCTATAAAATAACTACAAATTTAAAATCAGGTGAATTTATTTGTTACGAGTCAATAATCAAAGCATTGTTACGTCCAGTAACATCCACTGATTTTGGACAATAAATGCATAAACTCAAAGAACAACAAATGTGTACTTATAGGACTGAGAAAGGTTATATGAACTGTAAAGCAGGAGCTCTTAATTACTTCTCATTCTAACATGTCTATTTACATCATAATGTTGTCAATCAGTACAAAAATAAGCAATTCTTACAAGTAATTACTTAATGAGATTGATAATTATGATCAAGTAATAGGCCACTAATATACTTACACTCTAAATGCTTGAAGAGCAGGAATCTGTCATTTCGTATCCCGGGACTGTATTTAGTGCTTTTACCATACACATACTGGACCATAATTTGCTTGGTAGAAGGTTCTTCGACTGCTGTGGGGGTCCTATCAGCATCAGGTAACAGGCATATCAAAAAAGGACAGTATAATGGATCCTTCACTTCATTATTCTCATTTGGAAGTATTTTCACAATATAAACTAATAATGTGTGTGTAGCATTCACTGAAGCCTGTATTATATTCAGTTTTTCGTCAAAAGTGTGAAGGGTGATGAGAGTTTTGGTTTTATTGGTGTAAGAACCTAAGTTTAGGACCTCTTTGCTATCCTTATCTGATACCCAGCTTAAGAGTTGCGACCCATCTTGTTCTTGGCCTAAGAGGCGCCATTCCCGTGCCGTAACCTCTGCAAGTATATAAATATAGCACAACAATCAACTAATCCGCAGGAAATACATAAGTGTTATATGTGGATGACGATTGTTAATGACGATTATTGTTAGTGAAAAATACGTGGGAAAATAAGGAGTTTACATATTTTTGTGGCTTTAAAATAAAAAATCATGAAAATATTCACAGGTTTTAGCAAATGTTTTGGCTAGATTAATTCGTATACTGATAATCGAACGCTTTGTTGTTACCTTCTTCGCCTTGCGCTTGTAGCACTCCACACAATTTCACTGCTATATTTTGGACAGCCATTTCGATACTATCACCAATATCCACTATAAATTCACCTGCTATTCACTTAATACATAAATATGTCACCATATCGCCACGTTATCAATACTGAAATAGCGCACCTTTATTGACTTTTCTCGCTCAATTTTCTATCAGCTGGCGCCCAGCTGTGATACAACGTGAAATTAGCTCTTTTACAACATGCCAACAGCAAGGACAAACAATTGTCTATTAATGTGGCAGCACTGTGCAGCGCTTGTTGCAAGAATCGACCAATAGAAAAGAAGCGTTGGTCTGAAAGTGATGTTCCGTTTTACGTATGCATTACTAGAGAATTTTAACTTTTTTATATTACTTAGATTTTCTTTGCAATTTTAGTGGAGATTCAAATCGAAAAATGTTACGCTTACCTTGAAAGTAAAAAACTTTATTTTTATTCCAATTTATTTAATTATTTTCGACACATTTGCCACATAACTTACTCATTCATCTATATTTATTTATTCTTTATGTATAGGGGTCATACTTAGTAAAAAATACCTCGTCTCCTCTATTATTGCTATCTTTAATACTCGTTTTTTGAAATCTCATTTGACGCACAATTTCTCCATGAAATGGATTACTGAGAACTAGTGACGTACATAGAGCTATCGTTTTCAGAAGAAACAAACATGAAGTTAGCTAATTGTCAACCCGCTGAGTACCGAAGTTTTACCGCGACATTTTCGCGCGGAAAGCCGGGCGTTATCGAGCCGTGAAAAGCTGAAAAGTATCATGTAAATTACAGGATTACAACAATTGTATAGTTTTTACGTTTATTCAGTGAATGTAGTTTCATATGTGACCAAAATACAGTGGAATCCGTGATAAATGTGTTGAAAGTTCATACTTCATATCTGGTACATGTACAAAGTACGTTTTGTGAAATTTGGATTAATTTGTGAATGACCAGGTATGTTGTGGACTCATATTCCAATTGTTAATGATATCTCACGTCTTCCACAATAAAATACTTATAAAGAAATCATAGGCTTGTAGGCATAATTAGGTTATAAACCTTTGGTGGGCGATAAGCCAAGCCAATTATACTGTCAACGGTTATGTCGAATTAGAAGGATTTATTTCCTATTTAATCGTTATATTTTAATGATGTATTAGTAAAGTGATCATATTGTATCGTCCACATGCTATTTTTATCAATTTCCATAAGTGGATGTGCCGAGAAACCCAAGCTTGCGACGTGTCTAATGGCGCTGACGGAAGAATTTCGCGCGCGATTGTGACGGATTCGTGGCATTTTTTACCGCAGCTGATTCATGTATTTCTATAGTTTTGCTATCCCAAATCGAAGCTTATGTATTCTAGTGAATGTAAAATGCTATAATTTGCGAATTTCTGGTGATTTACCACCCTAAAACAGCCTCTGAAAAAAAAACTCCCGCCAATCAGCAGGGGGCACGCTGTGGGATCCTCCGCCTACAGAGGGTGTTTTACGGCGAAATATTTTAGAATAAAGACGTATATTACATTCTAGAGAGCTCGTTATTAAAATAGAATGCATACGTTTTACGATAAATTTGGAATTATGCCCTCAATTACGGTTGTCAAGTGACATAACCCTATTTACAAGTTGAACATGACATGCGGTAATTTTAGGCCACTAAAACTAAGTTTTGACGATCGATAACAGTGTGGTCGTCAAATATACTAATTCATGGTTTTGTTGTAGGCTGTGGAGATAGAGTGCCAGTTGATTTATTCCAACTACAATGGCACAAACTGGGTAAGTGCAGTGTTGTTGCCTCTACTCCTTGTACTGACCTTGGTGATAGGGATTTGTTTACTTACTGTCTGCCACTGTTATTTGCAGCTCCTCCTGCGAAGCCAGTGAAAAACGTTTGACCTTGAAAAGGAAAAGAAATTCCACAGACGATGAGGTCTGTATCATTTTGTTTTTCTTAATTCTTGTTGATGAAACTGTAGAGGCTAACTTACCTTCTTATGTTTACCTTCTCATTGTAGTTAGAGAATATGCCACCGATGAAGATCTCATCGGTATTAGAAGAGGAACTGAATGACCAGCCAGCACACAATGTAGTAGTGGAATCCTCGTCATGTTCCAGTGATGATGAGAGCTCACAGTATGGTCCTGTGGACCAGCCAGCAAGCAATTACACAGACATTGACTACAACCCTGATAGTTTTTTAAGCCCACCGAGTATATCTGACCTTCCTAATTGTGTGCTGAGCCCTTTGGAGAATGTGGCTAGAGGCGAGTCCACTCCACACTCCAACAAGAGGCCCAGGTTCGTATCTGTTTACTTTTACATAACTTAACACATTCTAAACTCGATAATGAGTCTCAGCTATTCATGCCAATATTAATTTGCAATTCAATCAGATCATGAGAAACTGTGTACTCTAAAATTGACATCATTATGTTAGTATGCAAAATTCTAACTCATTTACCTGACTATGATGTAAAATTGGAACAAATGTCTAAACTGTTATAAAAAGAGCTAAATCGCAAAAATGTGCTTACAACTTGACCTCCATAAAGTGATAGCAAGTACACACATATGTGCATTGTAAATAGATTATTGCAACATATTGCAGTGTCTCTTAAAATGACCTTCAGATTTGTGTATAGGTAAGCTTGCTGAGTTAAGGTATTTATTTCAGCACCACTAAGATACCATGTCCTACACTGCCCAAACGGAAGTGCCCCCTGCCTGGCCTGTCCTGGGCGGACCCAGCAGATGTGTGGAACAGCATGTGTGACTGTGATGTCAGATCTAGTAATAAGAAGAACCCTAACATGTTTGACAATCACCCTAATCTACAACCTAGGATGAGAGCTATACTACTGGACTGGCTAAATGAGGTAAGCTCCATTGACAGTATCCATTTAACATTTTTAAATAATTACAAAAATGTAAAACCATTTTGACAATGTGTGTGGGTTATAAATAGAATGGGCTGTAAATTCAGTGCCAAGCATTTGATGTTCTTGAAGTAATCTAGTAGCTTTGGGAATCATAGTAACTTTAGGAGACTCTTTTCAAACTAGATATTAATGAGAATGCCAGGCATGTTTTTATGCAGTTTTTAATCTATATCAAGATACTGTCTAGAGATAGACTGATTAGCATAGGATGTAATAATAACATGTATAAAAACTACTTGAGAGAGTATTTGGCTAATGGTACACTATAAAAACGTCAGTGTGGTTAAATATATTTTAAACTGTCCTCCTCTTATTTCCATGCGGCATTACAGAGCTTTATGAACAGGTCAAGGTAAGAAATCTTTTTTAATTACAGATATGTCTGAAACTAATGTAATATTGGGGTCATTGACCCTTTTTTGCCGTGTTCATTGACCTCTTAACCAACGCGTTTTCAAGACGCCGTCTTCAGGGCTTGCCCCCCTTTATTTATGCAGCTAATGGTTTTAGTGTTTGTATAATTAAAAAGAGATAGATTTAATGGTTGTTACAAGGTCGTCAACGCATCTGTAAACCACCTGACGAGATTTCTATAAGTGTCAGTGACCTCAGGCTATTGGGCAGACGATTAGTCAAATGTTCATCGTACTTCTGCAATCGTATAGTACGAGTCATTGCGCGATTATTTTCAGGCTTTGCAAATTCTTTATTAATAGACTATCAGACGTCGCGCTGTGACCTTCACCGGAAATATTGCATCTTGTTTAACGGACTTCGTATCCCGGACTACAATACAATAGCCGGCGTGAATGAATCAAGCTGTCTTTTCGGAATTTCATTTCTAAACTCACAGTTTAGTTATTAGCTTGCTGCCTATTCGCAAAAGTAACGATAACTTATTTGAATCATTGCGTATTGTTTCCCCATACAGGGACTCGAATGTAACACATAGCGCAAAGCTTTGCTTCTTTTTAGATAAGAAGCGTACTATTTATGTGCCAGTTCAGTGCAGGTACTAATTTAATTTGTTGTGAAAGTGGGACACTCCTATTGTACGCATGTATATTATGATAAGGTTTCAAAGATTAAATACGTCTTATATAGAATTGGTAAACATATTGTCTGTCCGTGAATAGATGCAGTGTGCATTGGTCAGCGTGGCCGATTTCTCTTCATCCTATCGGCTTTCCCGCGTTTTTGCAAAACCGTTGTGACCCCATTAGCTATCGCTCGATCGATTCCTTTATTGATGGTATCGCTTGTTTCTCTATTTAAGTTTCATGGAATAGGGTCGCTTGGGTGGCTATAAGAATCTGATACAATCCCAAGAGGATATTTCTGTCAAACTACGAGTACACATCGCATAGATTGAAATAACCGTCACAAGTGATAGTACCGAATTAAATGTCCGGCATTCCCTGGGTCGTGGGCAGCTCTACTTCCTTAGCTTATGGTACATGCTAATGTTATTAAAGGAGGTCTATCCTGCACTTTCTCATGCTTATCAAATCTTACGTCTAGTGCAAGTATGATTGTGGTTATGATTCACAACAATTATTTACCAAAATATGATAAGACCACGATAAATACAAATTGGATATTAGTCTACTGTTACGTAAATTGTCTGTGGAAGAAAAGCTTCAAAAATGTTTGTGGTGTGATACAAAATATTGTTACGTTGCGTTTAAACAGGAAAATTGATAAAAATCCTAATTTGATTTTATTCCTGCACGCAAATTGATATCCTAATAGCAACAACGGAAACAAAAGTAAAAATTATAAATAAATCCAAATAATAAAGTGGACAAAACACATCTTTGTAAGCCAAGAGTACGATTAGGTCAAATACTCAAATAAACACTTCTCTTTTTTCTGTTTATTTTAAGAGATGAACGAATTCGCGGATTTAAAACCACGTTTGCACGTTAATTCGCGAAGTAAGTCAATTTAATTGAGTGCTCGTGTTAAAAGTTTGCTCAACTAAGATATTTGACATGTAAGCACGGATCGATTCGGCACTTTAGCCACATAACGGTTTATTTAACTTTGTGGTAACTTAGTTTTTTGTGACCGTCGCGTCTGCCGCTAATACTCATCATGTGCGCATTGCAGACGAATTAATTTTCCTCAATCGTATGCGCCAGTAGTATCAAATTATCTTGTATCCTTGCATATCCGGCGCTAGGTATTTGCATGACATTATATGACGTCATTCGTACAAAAGATATCTAGGGAGCTATAAATAAATGTACAAGGACATAAAGATCCGTTAAATATTTTAAAGCTTTTGAGGTTTTTGCAGTATTTGGTGACAAAAAGAGCTTATCTCATTCATTGTCTGTCTACCGGATTTCTTAGAATAATGCGCAAGGTTTTTGTATCGATAACTGAACGGTTCAAGTTGTTCGTACTCTAGGAGTCACTGAACATGTGCGCGTCTCCGTTTATTGATTTGAAGACGTCCTGATAACATTTATTTCGTTATGCAGTTACAAAACAAGATGTAAACAAATAAGATAACAATTTGTTTACAATAAGGGTTGCGAAAACTAATTGTGGCTTCGAAGATATTGGTCCCCCATATCATAAAAACTATGTTCGTCGGCAATAGGCCTCAATACCCGTTAAGAACACGTTCTTAAAGGCCAATTAATTCATTCAAATACAGATAAAGCTTCACGGAGATGTTACATTTAATTGTAGAGACACGGACAAAGCTAAGAGGACAATTTACCTAATTTATCTTAGCCGAAATTAATCTCGCGATAGCTATTAAGACGTCCGGAACGGATAACCTTAGTGGACTACTAACAATGACAGATGGACTACAATAACCCTTGTGATAGTTACAGTGTTAATTTGTACCGTGAATAAAACGCCTTCACATATCCTATTCGAACTTTGTTACCCGTATAATTCTAATTAGGAATTATCGGTAAGAACTTAACTGTGGCAATGACGTAAAGCAAAAGGTTGCATTGCAAAAAATACGATAAAAAGAAAACACGAAAATGTATGTTTTGAATATCAAATCAGTATCATATTTGAATCAAATACATTCGCACTAAATTACCAGCGCATGTAATGGTATGACTTCAATGAAAGTAATAATACCCAAGCTCCAATTCTAGAATAAAATAGCTTTATAATTTAGTAATTGTTCTACATTGAAACTTTCTTTCCCCAGGTATGTGAAGTATACAAACTGCATAGAGAAACATTTCATCTCACAGTGGACTATGTGGACAGATACCTATCTAACACCGAGGACGTGCAAAAAGGCCGACTACAGCTCATAGGTACCTACTCATCCAGTACCATGAACAAAATGCCGTCAAATAGAGCCATCGACATTAGTTATCAAAACATTTCCTTCCAGGTATCACATGTCTTTTCATAGCGGCAAAAGTCGAAGAAGTGTACCCACCCAAAATAGGCGAGTTCGCGTACGTGACTGATGGCGCGTGCACCACAGACGAAATACTCCTGGAGGAACTGCTCATCCTCAAGATATTATCCTGGAGTATCACGCCTATCACCATCAACAGCTGGTTGAATGTATACATGCAGTTGCACAGTGAAGGCAGGTGTGCCAAACGCAGGTTGCTTGGCGAGAGTGACGTCGCGACCAATGCCCTCAGGGGTTACACATTCGTGTTCCCCCAGTATTCCTCGCTAGACTTTGTGATATGTGGACAATTGATAGACTTGGCAGTGTTACATGTGGATGTGAATCTGTTCCCGTACAGCGCGGTCGCGGCTGCGGCTATAGCGCACGTCTTCGACAAGGAAGTCGCCCTCAGGGTATCAGGTAAGTTAGAACACCTGTTACCATTCTGTTGATAATATTATATGAGCTGTTAGGAAGGTCGGAAGGCGTAACGTAAATAGAAATATTTTTGCGATCGCGTGCGATTCAGTAATTTGTCAGTTGTATAAAAATATCAATGTCACACCTTTAAAACAAACAATAGATTGTAACATTACGATATTCTCTCGCCGTGAGCATTCATTGTTAATGTAACTTTATAGATTCGCCATTTCAGTATTTATACCCCACAATAACTGCCTCTGACTGACGAGCATTCGCCTTCTATTACTAGTATTCAAACCTTAAGAATAAAGTTCTCCTTCCATACTGTTGTAATGCTTGCTTCTATAACTCGGTTAGAGCTCCTCTAAAAAGCTCTTGCAAGAATCCATTAACTCTTGTATCTGTGACGTAGGCTACAGCTGGGAAGCCCTATCGCCGTGCGTGTCGTGGCTGGCTCCGGCAGCGCGGGTGGTGCGCGAGGCGGGCGGCGTGTGCGTGGTGCGCGGCGGTGACGGCGAGTTCGTGCAGCGTGCCGGCGGGCTCGACCTCATCTGTCCTGACGTCAACCTCGACGAGAGCCACCGCATACAGTCACATAACGTCACGCTCGATATGTTTGTGAGTACAACACGCTTTGGCAATGATTCACGCAAAATATTAAATGTCATTGACTTGGATGGACCTCGCATCAATTTTCTGGTAGTAATGTCCTAACCTTTAATAGGTGACTTTTCTCGAACAAAATGTCATGCGTAACTTCATATTGATTTGCGTGGTTGGCTGTGTTCTATATATCCTTTACATCACTCTACAATGCTGCACAATTCCTACAGGATAAAGTCTACCAGCTAATGGCTGAACAGTCATCAACACAAACCGACACAGCGGCATCAACGTCTCAGGACAGCGAGCACATCTACCCGCCCACGCCGCCCGCGTCGGACCACAAGAGCCCCAAGACGCCGAGCAGTAAGACCCCCTCCACACGCGCGCTGTCGCCGCCGCCCGACGCGCGCCGCCTCTCCACCGAGTGACCGCACGTTACATTAACGTGTGGCGCATACTTTATGTTCTCACACTAAGCAGTTGGTTTTAATTTTTAATACTCTATAAATTTGGTACAATCTAAAGTTCGGCCGAGTGGCTAAATTTTATATTTTGTACTGTTGTTTTTATTGAACTTTTTGTTACATCAATGTAAGTTGAAATGTATTTGAACTCTGAAGATAATTTGAGTTTTGGTTAAGGTGTAAAAAGTACATGTTATCAAACGTACATAAAATATCTGCTGTTGTTACAATATGCGGCTTTATAAAATAAACTTAAATTTCATACTCAAGACACATAGATAAAATCATCTCTTTGCCACAATACACTAATATTCATTACCATTACTCAAAAAGTGACTAAATTTCACAATTAAAGCTACTATAAAACAAATCGCATATAATAAGTACATGATTGAGCAAGTAGATAAAACATTAATAAAGTTTATCTATTAAACTTAGTTGTCATCACATTGTCGACCACCAAGAATATAGGTCACGCAGTTTATTCAACCATATACATGGATTATGTACCGATGGATAATATTCATGCAATATTTACGATCAGTTTCACAGGTTCCAGATAAAGTTCTATATACCTATCTGCCAGATAACGCCATAGAAATGTTTTTAATATTGACCACTTTTCTGTGGCTGTATCTGTCAGATAGCTATCTAGAATTTTATCTGGTACCTGTGAAATTGGCCATAAGTCTCTTAAATGTTTCAACAGAGGTCTGGAATTGGTATCTCTCAATTGAGCTTTTAGTTTTGACTAATATCATCGAATAATATTAATGTGTGCGTGTTTGTTAGCTGCTAATTAACACCACTAGGCACTAACGATGCGTTTGGGTTGTGCATGACGCTAACACTTCAATTGAGAAGATACCATCAGCCTCCTATGTACAGACCCCAGCACATCAACCAACCACAATTTTTATTTTTAACCTTATCACAATCGTTGAAAATTAAGTTCCATGGGTAAAATTTTACAGATTAGAGTAGGTTGATTGATGTGCTGGCGTCTGTATTTTAAAAAAAATATTGCCTGAAGTCCCCTTAGTGAAATTGATCAGCAAAAATTATTTAATTAATTCGAGTTTCATGGTGCAGATCTCTGTATAGTGGTTCTGAACGAACTGGTATTTAAATAAGTATGTTATTATTTAAGTCATCGTAAAAAATAAAAAAGCTGTACAAAATTATATTGGAATATATTGAACAATTTCTGACATTTTGTGATATCAAACTACCATTCAACTTTATATTCCAGTACGATTTTGACTAGCTAGAAAAAAAATGTTGCTTGTCCAACAAAAAGTGTAAATAATATATTGTTCCTACTTATGAAAATTAATAATATATCAATGGTTTCTAAATAACACTGGCGGTAGGCCGGTTGATACTGCTTAAACATTCCATACAAAATATGTTGTCACTAACACCATGTTTAAGTAGAGATAGTCCACCGTATAATTTTTAATGCAATTATTATATTGTAAAATAAGGTTGTGTCATCTAAAGTCTACCTTCTTTCTGATCGCTCACAAAGCGGCAATCCTTATAAATGTGGATCAAATCTTGATAAATATACCACAACAAGATATTGATGTGGATGCATCTTGTAATATTTTATGTACATAAAAACATAAATGCACTGTAATTAATCATTTTTCAATCAATACTATTATCAGTAACTTGTATCTAAGTAGTTAGTTTACCGCTCTTTCACTTAAATCGCACATTTTTTTTACGTTTTTTTACTTTATTAACTTGCCGTTCGATCGTGCATTACACGAGTTACCAATCATTTTCTCTTTTATATTCTGAGTTTATTCTTGAGTATCCAAATCAAATGTCAATAATTAATTTATATGTAATCTTTTTGTTTAATAAACTACTACCGCTGCTTGCTAGTGAATTAGATATATGCTTAGTCCTTGATTTTCTCGACATTTTGTATATAAATTGATGAATATTATAATTTATTTCTAATTGATGATAAATGAACGAAATCGTTCACGAGACTGATAACTAGAGCTTTGAGTCAACTGATTTTAAATTATATTAAATTCTTGTTAATGTTAGTGAAAATATCTGTCGCGGCTTATTTTAACCAAAGACTGGGACGTGTTTAGAAAAAAAATCATTAATTTTGATTACTTTAATTCGGTATACTTGGAAATAGTAGAAAAAAACTTGCGTCATGTTCAACATGATCAAATGAACTGAATGCATGAATTCTTATAACTTGACGTCAATAATTATTAATTAATATTGTTCTGCATGTAACTGAGTTTTTATGCCATTTCTAAGTATATCGAAATAAACATTAATAAGTGTACTGATGTTTGCACGGGATAACACCAACGTGAATACTTATGAAGACAAATAAGCTACTTTTGTTTTGAACTTCTTTAGTTGTTTTATTGTACAAGGTGTTGTAAAAACTACGTGGTGTATTTAATTTGCGCGCGTTGTTACACATCCTGAATAAATTCTTTAAAAAAATATCGCGATCTGTAATATTCACTTGCTTAAAGTTTCTCTTTTTGCCAAATAAACCGAGTGATGAATAAAATTATTATTATTATTTAATTATTTGTCGCAGGTCGTGTTTAATATAATAATTTGTTTGTAAAGAATAAAATGCTAGAGCTTGAGCATAATATACTTTCTTTTAAACTTATGATAGAATAAATCACAGGTTATCTGTGTTAACGTGTTTCGATGTTTCCAAAGTCTCAAGTAGCGATTTAATTGATGCAGTTAAATCTACAATACATTGGACGTGTATTCTCAAAACTAAGACTGTCCGCTATTGTCTAACGGAATCTTTCTACTTCACTCGACGACTATTATTTATATATAGAATATGTAAAATTAATCTGTTGTACAAATCGTATTCACCATATTTTATGGATTTATTGTATTTTTTTTAATATTAACGTTGTACAGTGTACCTAACTCCAATAGAACCGGGTATTGTTCGTTTTAGTAAAATTCACGTAGAAATAAGTTGAACGATTACGCTTATCCACAGGCGACGCTGGCCTTATAAATAAGACTTAGATTTGTTACTTTATATTAAAATAATTTAAAATTATATTCTTAGTAGGAAATGATAAGAATTGTTAGCTGTAAGTTATTTTTATATCAATTTATTGAAGTTCATATAAAAGGTACCTAAATGAAAGGACGATATTGTATCCCGGATTTGATAGCATGTGATCTCATGTCACGGATAATAAAGTAAATCGGATGTCTTGTGCAATAACTGCATCGATCACACTTTTGTATGTACAGTCAGTTCACGGCGACATAGTATTAAATAAATGGTGTTGATTATTTATTTGAAAAGGTTTTTATTTTAAAATCACTTTGTGCACTTACAGATATAATAATTCAATTATTTGTAATAAAAACAAGTCGCAATGTAACATCGCGAGTACCTGAGGTGGGGTATGGTAACTAATCTTTATTATAATTATAATAACAATCACATGATATTAGAATCTCCATTGGAATACGTATAAAAATGCTTACGTACTACGGCCTTGGGTTCGCCATTCTGTAACAAAATATCGATGAAATATTATTTTACTTGCAAAAAAACCTGCCTGATACAACTCTTAATTTTCCTGGCATCAATTGTTTCATACTTTAATTATTATACAAGATTTTCTGCGGTTTCATCTCTGTGCCGCGGAAACTACTGCCCGTACCCAGACAAAATATGTTACTGAGAGATAGTGTTTCCCAACAGGTAATAAAAATTCGGTTCAGTAGTTTCGGCGCGTTGAGGGTACAAATAAACAAAAAATATTTCCTCTTCAGACTCGCGCGACAGAACTCGCGAGCAGCAGCGCGTGTAATATTAATCAAACTATTTGAAGCCCTTTTTGAACCATTTTCTATAAATATAAAAATCAAAGTCCTGACTCATCAACGCAGGGCCCAAACCCGTAAACCTATAAAGCTGAAATTTTGCACAGAGGTTCATCTTAAGGTGCATTCGACCACTAGAAGCGGGAAATTCAAATATAAAATGGTT
>NWSH02000517.1:15193148-15212284 GCA_002382865.2 Heliothis virescens
CAGACAGGCAATCGCTCCATGTAAAACACTGGTTCTCAGCTGCATCCGGTTAGACTGGAAGCCGACCCCAAAATAATTGGGAAAAGGCAGATGATGATGATGAATTCCTATGAAACTTTTTACATGTCTAATTTTCTTAAAAGGCGAGATGATGTCGGATGAACCGAAACAAACTCAAGGGCCACAGTCTCATTCAAATCCAAAATCCAATAGTACAGGCATACTCACTTCTTCCTCTCAGCAGTACTAAGATGCAGGAACCGACTCTTGCGATCCGACCCGCCGTAGCTGCGGTAGTTGGGCGCGGGGTGGTACTCCGTCGAGTCTAAAGTCACTATCTTCAGCAGGTTCTCTGGGACGTTCTCCTCGTTGTCTGATAGACGAATCGCGTCGTCTGCCAAAATAGTTGTTTTAAAGAACTTGATTTCAAATTGAGAGAGAGAATACGAGTGTGAGGTTAGCCCACTCTACTCTTTGCAGCGTTGCAGTTACGCGTTTAGCAAACGCGCGACTGCTTCTCCTGACGGGTTTTAGACACATTTACAACGTGCGACAGGACCGCGACTGCATCGCTACAAAAAGTCGCCATAGGCTGATGGGCCTTTAAAGAAGTGGACTTTTAAGGATGGTTGAATTTTCATTTCTCAAAATAGCATTTTTTGGGGATACATAATACAAGTTTCTTTACGTTATCCCCATTATTTCTGCGATTGTCACTCACCATGGTCCGGCACCAGCAACACTCTCTCCATAGCGCTGTTGTCGATGAGGAAGTTGGCGACGACAGGGTCGGCCACGTCCAGCGAGTCCAGCGCCGACAGGAAGCCTGGCGCCCGCACTCGACCACGCCGTACATCGTGTACGCGGGAGAGGAACTTGCTGCAAGTCACGCTCGGCTTCGGACCGGAGCCGTATACCTGGTGAAACGAGTTTTGTGGTGAAGGTATATCGTGCCAATAGATCGACACGGATCATCATCTGCCTAGCCTTTTCCCGACTATGTTGGGGTCGGCTTTTAATCTAACCGGATGCAGGTAAGAACCAGTAATTTACATGGAGCNAGATGATGAACTTAGTAAGATTTTTTGACTTTTTACTTAAGGTATTATTTATATGATTATTTTATTACAGGATACGGCATTTAATTCATCACCATCTGCCTAGCCTTTTCCCAATTATGTTGGTGTCGGCTTTCAGTCTAACCGGATGCAGCTGAGAACTAGTATAGGTATATGTCGTAGGTTGGTTGTAAGACTTTCTGGCTTCTGACTACCCGTTACGACTGCCAAAGATAGTCAAATGACAGCCGGGACCTACAAGTTTATCGTGCCTTCCGTAACACGGAAGAACTCGTTATACAAGATGGTCACCCGTCCTTCCCATCCCACCAACCGCGCCAAGCGTTCCTTAACTTTACTATCGATCAATCTGCGCGCCTTTGACTTAGCCTCGAGCTCTAGACACGGATAAAAGTTATTTATTCGAAAACTTAACATTCTATATGCACGTCAATCGTGCTTTTGGGGTTAGCTCCTGGCAGCGGCGGACCTACTGCAGTAAACTCTTATTTATTATTTTTATGAACTCACTTATGTACTACCCTATGTACTTGGCCTATGTACTTCACCTATGTAGTTTAATAAATTTTACCTATGCCATAAGCGGGTACATAGGTCGATTCGCACGACTACTATGCAGGAGGTCTCGAGTTCGATCCAAGTCGGACTGAAATACTGACACTAGGGCCAGAGCCCGTCGGGGCTGCGGGTTGTTCGAAAGAGTTACCGCGGCCCTGGCACAAAAGGGCTCCCGAAGGAACACGGTGGGTTTTAGTCAGTAAAAGTCTGACACTCCCTTCCGCTGTCACCCACAGCGGGAGGGGTCATACTGATGATTTCCCATCGATATAAAAAAAAAAAAAAAAAATAATCGCCTTGTGGTTTTTAGAAACTTCACAGTTTGGAAGTAAGTGATTGATACCAGTCGTGTCAGATTTTCGTCCCATCAGGAAATGAAAACGAAGAAAATAATATGTCCCGCGCAGCTGGCTGATCTCCTATATGAGAACAGCCGCCATGGCCGACAATCGGCTAGGACGCCATTGATATAATCACTTTATTAACGCTCATTCCTTTTTTTTATGAGAGAAGTTATATAGTCAAACAAAAATAAAAGACGATAATGGCACTTACTTGATTTATAATCTGGCAGAGCTTCCTGGAGTCTTCGGCATTGTTCACACAGAACGTGTTAATATTCCCTCCGAGGATGTGTTCTAGGGCTCCGCCCCACTTCTTCTCCTTCACTTTCAGATAAGCCCCTGTGGAACAAACGTGTCTACATGTACAGCCCATGGTTATTAATGCACTAGCAACTTGCTATCATTCCTATTTTAGCAGTATAATAGGTGTTAGTGTAACCGGTGGATTTGTTGTGTTCAGGCAATGTATTACACAACAAAATTGCGAAGGTTTGAAAGTTGCTAGTGCATTAATGACCCCGTATCGCGCAAGCACTTGCACATGTCTTTGTGTGAGTACTGCGACTGTACATTTTCACACATCTGTATAGGTATTAATTTCAACGTGCGAATTTCCTAGCCGTCATTAAGTTTGACACGAACTGGATCTATATATCATACATACCAATAGGTCCCCTCGGCTTCTGCGAGAAGTGTCCCTTGTTGGCGGCGGCGGTGACGCGCTGGCACAGCTCCACCATGTTGCTGCCGTACACCGCCAGCGAGTCGTTGCCGCGAGACTCCAGCTCGCGTAGTTGTTGCTTCAGTTGGCCTGCGTGGAACAATGTTGTTAGCTACTTGAACGTTGTAGTTAAATGGCAATAAATTGAGGAGTTCGTTACGCCATCTATCTCGTAAAATCGTACCTACGTTTTATTTCATTTTTTTTTTGGTGTTTTGGTTATGATGATGCTGTAAAAACCATCACTGAATTTCAACAGATTTTTTTTCAGACTACATTTTCGTAAACACAAAGATTACTCGTATATTTTGTTACAAAATGTATAGGACATCAGTGGGGCGCTCATGCAGTTAGCCAGTTAAGTATACCTATCGTTAAACTCATGTCCAACCGAAACGAAACTCCGAGCACAAGAACGCGAATATATTTATAACCTGTCCCACCCCCGTAACTTGATATCCGCACCTATCCTAGAATTGGTATCCGCACCTAAAAGTTTCAGCGCTAAAAAGTTTGGTGAGAACAATACATACGCAGCGAGTCCCTCTGCCGCTGCGCCCTTTGCGCGTGCGCGTCGGCCTGCGCCTGCGCNTATATAATGAAAGGTCTTATTATTCCCTTTAAATTAAGACCATTTTCATTCATGTCCGCCACTTTTCGCAAAGCGGGTCCAATTCGCCCAATGACCTTTTAATGCGAAAGTAACTCTGTCTGTCTGTCTGTCTTTTCTTCACGCCTAAACTACTGAACCGATTTGTGTGAAATTTGGTACAGACATAGTTTGGAACTTGAGAAAGGACATAGGATAGTTTTTATTTCAAAAAATAAAAATAAAAAATAAATTATAAAATTATTCCGGACATACAGCGCCATCTATTGTTCAATTCCGTACTATAAATGTCGAGCTGTTCCAAGTCACTATTGCACGCGAACGAAGTCGCGGGCAAAAGCTAGTTTATTATATGGAGTGACTGCCTATTTGCTATGCCTAATTTATTTTGCTATTATTATTCCTAAAACACATAGGCACTTACTATGTGTTTTGATGGGCGGGCGTTTCTAGTGCTAATTTTTAGCTTACTTTGAATAAATGACTTTTTATCTTTTAACTTTATCTTTGACCCGCTCAACTGGGTCACACGATTCTTGTCACCATATAATCATCATCTGCCTGGTTTCCCAACTATGTTGTAGTCGTCTTCCAAATTAACCAGTTGCAGTTGAGTCCCAGTGTTTTTCATGGAGTGACAGCCTTTATGACTTCTCCAACCCAGTCGATCATACCTCTTGGTAAGATTTTTGTCTGGCTACTCGTAAGGATTCTCAAAGCTTCAAATGATACCTACTGCGGCTTAGCGTGGATAGAAAATGTTGATATTGCAATATTTACCAATTTACCTGTTCCCAGCGGTACCGCCAGCGTCCCGAGGCATCTTTTCCCATTCCTGGATAGAAAGTAGTCCTTTCTCAGGCTATTAACTATAAAGGTATGTACCAATTATTTAAACAGAGCGAATGAGTTCCTTTAGCATTTATAATATTAGCAGTTTGTTAGTATTTACTCAACTCGAAGTCACTTGAATGTAATTGTCACGTAGTAACGGCTTGCATACCTACCATAGTTGCTGAACAATACTCTATGAGGCTTTGTTCCACTATAGTACTATAGGCCCATAAATGTAGCAACCCGAAATGGTGTTGCAAGATTGAGAAAACAATTACAGCTATGTATTAAAAAGAGTCTTCACGATTCAGCTTTCTTACTTCACTGTTTTCCATCTGCCTAGCCTTTTGATAACTATATTGGGGTTGGCTTCCAGTCTAACCGAATCCTGAGTACCAGTGTTTTACCTGGAATTACCTGGAATGATTGTCTATCAACCTCTTCAAACTAGTTACTTTGGCAATACGATACTCCGGCTAGACTGGTCGTCAGACTTTCTGACTTCTGACTATTCTTAACGACTGCCAAATATATTCAAATGATAGCTGGGATCTCTAACCTCGAGATGATGAACTTAGTAAGATTTTTTGACTTTTTACTTAAGGTATTATTTATATGATTATTTTATTACAGGATACGGCATTTAATTCATCACCATCTGCCTAGCCTTTTCCCAATTATGTTGGTGTCGGCTTTCAGTCTAACCGGATGCAGCTGAGAACTAGTATAGGTATATGTCGTAGGTTGGTTGTAAGACTTTCTGGCTTCTGACTACCCGTTACGACTGCCAAAGATAGTCAAATGACAGCCGGGACCTACAAGTTTATCGTGCCTTCCGTAACACGGAAGAACTCGTTATACAAGATGGTCACCCGTCCTTCCCATCCCACCAACCGCGCCAAGCGTTCCTTAACTTTACTATCGATCAATCTGCGCGCCTTTGACTTAGCCTCGAGCTCTAGACACGGATAAAAGTTATTTATTCGAAAACTTAACATTCTATATGCACGTCAATCGTGCTTTTGGGGTTAGCTCCTGGCAGCGGCGGACCTACTGCAGTAAACTCTTATTTATTATTTTTATGAACTCACTTATGTACTACCCTATGTACTTGGCCTATGTACTTCACCTATGTAGTTTAATAAATTTTACCTATGCCATAAGCGGGTACATAGGTCGATTCGCACGACTACTATGCAGGAGGTCTCGAGTTCGATCCAAGTCGGACTGAAATACTCCCACTAGGGCCAGAGCCCGTCGGGGCTGCGGGTTGTTCGAAAGAGTTACCGCGGCCCTGGCACAAAAGGGCTCCCGAAGGAACACGGTGGGTTTTAGTCAGTAAAAGTCTGACACTCCCTTCCGCTGTCACCCACAGCGGGAGGGGTCATACTGATGATTTCCCATCGATATAAAAAAAAAAAAAAAAAATAATCGCCTTGTGGTTTTTAGAAACTTCACAGTTTGGAAGTAAGTGATTGATACCAGTCGTGTCAGATTTTCGTCCCATCAGGAAATGAAAACGAAGAAAATAATATGTCCCGCGCAGCTGGCTGATCTCCTATATGAGAACAGCCGCCATGGCCGACAATCGGCTAGGACGCCATTGATATAATCACTTTATTAACGCTCATTCCTTTTTTTTATGAGAGAAGTTATATAGTCAAACAAAAATAAAAGACGATAATGGCACTTACTTGATTTATAATCTGGCAGAGCTTCCTGGAGTCTTCGGCATTGTTCACACAGAACGTGTTAATATTCCCTCCGAGGATGTGTTCTAGGGCTCCGCCCCACTTCTTCTCCTTCACTTTCAGATAAGCCCCTGTGGAACAAACGTGTCTACATGTACAGCCCATGGTTATTAATGCACTAGCAACTTGCTATCATTCCTATTTTAGCAGTATAATAGGTGTTAGTGTAACCGGTGGATTTGTTGTGTTCAGGCAATGTATTACACAACAAAATTGCGAAGGTTTGAAAGTTGCTAGTGCATTAATGACCCCGTATCGCGCAAGCACTTGCACATGTCTTTGTGTGAGTACTGCGACTGTACATTTTCACACATCTGTATAGGTATTAATTTCAACGTGCGAATTTCCTAGCCGTCATTAAGTTTGACACGAACTGGATCTATATATCATACATACCAATAGGTCCCCTCGGCTTCTGCGAGAAGTGTCCCTTGTTGGCGGCGGCGGTGACGCGCTGGCACAGCTCCACCATGTTGCTGCCGTACACCGCCAGCGAGTCGTTGCCGCGAGACTCCAGCTCGCGTAGTTGTTGCTTCAGTTGGCCTGCGTGGAACAATGTTGTTAGCTACTTGAACGTTGTAGTTAAATGGCAATAAATTGAGGAGTTCGTTACGCCATCTATCTCGTAAAATCGTACCTACGTTTTATTTCATTTTTTTTTTGGTGTTTTGGTTATGATGATGCTGTAAAAACCATCACTGAATTTCAACAGATTTTTTTTCAGACTACATTTTCGTAAACACAAAGATTACTCGTATATTTTGTTACAAAATGTATAGGACATCAGTGGGGCGCTCATGCAGTTAGCCAGTTAAGTATACCTATCGTTAAACTCATGTCCAACCGAAACGAAACTCCGAGCACAAGAACGCGAATATATTTATAACCTGTCCCACCCCCGTAACTTGATATCCGCACCTATCCTAGAATTGGTATCCGCACCTAAAAGTTTCAGCGCTAAAAAGTTTGGTGAGAACAATACATACGCAGCGAGTCCCTCTGCCGCTGCGCCCTTTGCGCGTGCGCGTCGGCCTGCGCCTGCGCGTGCGCCACGGCGTCCCGCGCCTGCGCCGCCTCGTGCTGCGCCGTGCCGTACCGCGCCTGGGCGGCCGCAGCCGCCGCCGCCGCGCGCGACGACCGCTGCTCCAGCTCCGCGCGCCGCGACTCCGCGGCACCTGACCTAGTAGGGTGGTGGATACTTAGCAACACAGCTTTATGGAGAACTGAGAAGAACCGTTTTGAGATCATGGCACACAGGTACTGCACGACACGGCGAGTTAAGTTGTTAAGTAGCTGCAAATTTGCCACATTGGCTTTTTATACTGACGTCATAAAATGTTATATGAAAAACGATTTAAGTCAAATTCAAAGAACTAGTTAGTCGCTGGGTTGGAGCTGCGTCGTGCCGTGCCGTTCACGTGTGCCTTATTAGGGACAACAAAACGGCGTCAATTTATAATTTTTTAAATACTGAACGAGGAAAAAACTGAGAAGATCAAGAGGCCCTTCACATAACACTTAGCGGTCCCTACTGGCCCAATTTAAATATATGTAGAACAGTTGGGAAGCTACCTACTAAAGTTCGTAACACACACGCATGCGCATTGACGATCATTTATGTACCTTTAACAGTGCTGTTAGACCGCGTCAAGAGCTACGGCGCCAGTTAGCATTCGGCCAAAATAGGAACTAAAGTTTGACGGACATTTACGTCAGTACTACCAAGTGACAACCCTACGGCCTCGATGGTGCTTACGTCATAATTTTGACAACAAGGCTTATACTGGTACATCATTATTTTGTGCTTATATTTTGTATTTTGTGCTCTACCCTTATCGGTAACGTACCCAATATTCTGTATCTCCCGTTCCAGGTCGGCGACCTTCCTCTGCTCCCGGTTGAGCGACTCCTTGTACTTGCCGGCGCTGTGCTGCGAGCCGCGCCACGCTCCCTGCAAGCTGTTCACTTCACCTTCTAACGCGCGCATCTCTTGTTCTAAAGCTGTTTTTTCTAGATTCTTCTGGTCTAAGAAGTTTCGTAATTCGCTGTAAAAATGTAGGGGTTATTTTTCGGACAAATACGAAATTAGCTACAATGCTTCTATTTTTTGCAGTCCATTCGGGTTAGAAGATTTTTAGTTACAGTTTGATTCCCTTGTTATTCTTCTCAGCAAAAATATGAAGAACAAAGACTATTTCGAGTTTAAGATTGTATCATCCTAGAAAAGTTATATTTCAAATCTCTCTTCTACTTTGAATTTAAATAGAAATCACAGCACATTAAAGTGTCACAAAGGTTTTTAGTTCCAAAAATAAGGCACAAAACTGTGGAGGAAACTACTCCTAAGACTAATCAATTCACTCACTCAATAGCACTGGTATTGCTGCCGTAATTCTGTTCCATTTTACTGAGCTTCTCCCTCAACTTGTCCATCTTAGCCTTCTGTTTGTCATACTGTTCTTGTATCTTTCTCGCTTCACGCTCTAACTCCGATATCTCGCTCCAGTAGTACTCGTTCTGGAGGGACTGCTTCAGAGCTTTGATCTCATCACGAGACCTCAATTGCTCGTGGCTTGCTTTCCACTTTTTGTATTCTTTTTCTAGGTCTACACATGCCTGGAATAGAGGATAATTTTGTGAGGATGTTGAAGGCTGTCGGCGGAAGGTGGCCCGCGCAACGTCATCATCTACCGGTCGGCCAGCGGGTTTAATAAACCTTTTATAGGCACACATATCGGCTTAAAAGCGAAGGTGCTAGGTGTAGCCGCCTTAAGGGAGGTGATTCATGATTCCTTCGCAATATTATAATGCCAACGAAAGGTTAACCTTG
Source organism: Heliothis virescens (assembly GCA_002382865.2). Taxonomy (NCBI): domain Eukaryota; kingdom Metazoa; phylum Arthropoda; class Insecta; order Lepidoptera; family Noctuidae; genus Heliothis; species Heliothis virescens. The sequence continues at coordinate 15,201,876 of NWSH02000517.1, forward strand.
TTTGTTATGTTTACACACTGACATGGCTAAACTGGTCGAGATGAAATTTGACATGAAGATATATGGTATCCTGAAGACAGAGATAAGCTACTCTTTAATCGGTTGCGACAAGTAATTTCCACAGAACATGGTTAGTTGTAAATAGACAAATACGAGTTTCACACAGAAAATTCACAGAGAAACTTACATCTTTTTTCCTGGTCCATATAGCAGTGGCTTTCTGACAGTTTTCGAGGGCCATGTTATAATTATTTTCCGTCTGGTCCAAGTTCGTCGCCTTACGGAACAGGGAGTATTTCTTCTTGGCATCAGAGGCATGGAAGCTTCTGGCATCATCCTGATTAAGTACTGAGATAGGGTTGTCCACTTGTATGTCATGCGCAAGAATTATTGAGTTTACTTCTTCGTATTTCGTTGAAGCAATTTCACCTGAAACAATTCATTTATTTTGCAAAGAATACTACTTGTGAACCGGGGTATAAATTAGTTAGATGTAATAATAATAATGACTCCCAAGCCGATCCACATCCACTTCCACAACCACATTCATTGTCGGCCACGGTGGCTGTTCTCATATAGGGGGATACGCCAGCTGCGCAGGAAATATTATAGTGCACAAGCATTTGCACAGGTGCTGTCCTTATACCCAGACAGGGTATAAGGAGCATCATAGCCCGATGGGAGGAAAAGGACACGACCAGAGAGAGTTCAGGCGCAGGACCGACATTAACGTGCTCTCCGATGCACGGGCGTATATGTGTTAATTAGATGTCTTAAGTATGTTTCAAGATTTCAGCTTCTACAAGCCTCTCAAGTTTATTTACTCCTTTCATGTCTATTTGCTAACTCAGTTTAATTATTATTAATTGAGTCTAGCCACACAATGTTTAAATTAAGACATGACATCACACAGGGTAATAAAATTAACTATTATAAGAAAGGATATGTATTCTATTAGTTTTTTCAGTCATATAAGTCCATTGAGGATAATTAGCAGGTTTACTATGAGGAAAATAATTATTTTTATTTGATAAGCTAGTTCCAAGTCACCAAAAAGTGATTGAATATCCTTGTTGTTGCTAATGTTATAAATGTGAAAGTAACTCTCTCCATCCATCTGTCATGCGTGCCACAACTACTGAACTAATTTAAATGAAATTTGGTACAGATAATCTAGATCTTGAGAATGGATGTAAGTTATTTTTATCCATATGCAGGAAGTTGTTCCTTGGGGATGAGGTGGAACAGTGGCAGGTAAGAGGAAGCATCATAATAAACATTTGTTGGTAAACAATGACAGTAATATCTCCTTGCATAAAAGACAACTATAAAAATAATATGCATTTGTATGCAAATTTTAATTGAGCAGTCATTATCTATTACTATAAAGATTGTTTGTTTGTTTGCTTTGAATATTGTGTGTTGTGTCAGATTTTCTGTCCCATCGGGCTATGAGAGTGAGGGAATAGGGAGAGCACCTGTATCTGCACATATGCATGTGCACTATAATATTTCCTGCACAGCTGGCTGATCTCCTTCTATGAGAACAGCCATTGTGGCCGTCAATCGGCCTTGGACCCCATTATTACTATACACTCCTTCTATTATAATTTACAGGAAGAGTTAGCAGTATAGTATTGAAAGAATATAGTACTAGATTTATATTCATAATAACATAACTATGTTTAAATGCAACCTTATCAAACATTGTTTTAAAACCACTTCAGGACTTCCCTAGTATTATTTTATTGTTATGCTACGTATGACTAAGCATATGACATCATGTAACCAGATAAGAAACAAATTCAAAACAAATGTTCAGCCAGTATTTCCCAACCATAGATAATATTATGTATGTATGCACTTATGCAGCATATAAAAATCTGATATTTGTAATATTAAGTGGTTGATATTGACTTGTAATATTTACATTAGTAGTTAGTATAGATTAGAGATACATTCTCTGCCATCTACTAAAAATATAATGGTCAAAAGTTATTGAAATATGTCTTATTCCTTAAGAAATAGTATCTTATTGACATTGGCGCTTATGTTGTTCAGAAATACAAATTGTATAAGTTTGCTTAGACTATAGAAACACAATGTTGTAGTGCCACTGCCCCATAAGGTACCCTTACCAACTGACACATAATAATATCCATACTACTATTGTACAGCTGAAGAGATTGTTTGTTTGTTTGAACGCACTAATCTCAGGAACTACTGGTCCAATTTGAAAAATTATTTCAGTGTTAGATAGCGTAGTTCCCACGGGACGCGGGTGAAACCGCTGGCAGAAGCTAGCTATAGCATATACTGGAAGAAAGAATATCTAACAAACTTTTACTTACCAGAAGCAGTTTTCACTTTATAACTAGAGCCTCCTGAAGCATTTATATTCCTCACAATGGTTATGTAGTCGCCATAAATATGGTGCTTGTAAGATTTAGGGCTATTGTTCTTGATTTTAATCTCTATTGTAGCGGAGTTGGCGCCTTTTTTTATGAATGCTGTAAAAAAATATATCTTTGTTACACTTTGTTTCAAGAACCTTGTTTGGATAATTGGTCTTCATAGTTTTTTAGTACTTTGATGCAAAACGTAACGCATAATTTAATTATTTACAATAACAAACAGGTGGAATACATGACTTTAGTTTCAACTTTTGAATTAAGAAAAGTATAAGGATAAGGGCTTTACTTACAATGCAGATTACTTCCACGGTTTGTAGCAGAGGCCCTGCCCCCCAAGCCGACTACTAACGCAGTTAGAATAGCACTTTTCCCGCTCCCGTTGCGACCGACAATAAAATTAACATTTCTGTTCAGATTAACTTCCAAATTGTCATGGCAAAAGAAGTTCCTTACGTGGATGCTGACAATGGAACCGTCTATATCCTCTTCAATTATATCAGATTCCATTTTATTTTATACTTTAATAACTTGGAAGAAGTTCTGCGAAATTGTATCAACAAGTACATGAAACAACACAAGTTTGACAAGTTGTTTTTTGTACTTGACAATTGACATTGACATTAACTGAAAATAGATCGTTGGTAGTTGTTAAATTTAAAAAAAAAATGTATATCAATATTACTTATTACATTTTTCATTAACACTCGTCTTAGCCAATAAAAGTCTAGGCCCAAGACAAAATAATCTAATTCGATTTCTATTCTAAATATTACACAGATTTAATTTTTGTATTGCGGTAAAAAAGCGTATTTAGTAGTTTTTTCATGCGCGTGTTGTCAACTTGCTAGTATTGAAGTTTGTAGTAACTTTTAGGCATTTTCAGATTTTAAAATCTCTTTGATGGTTTTAGTATCCATAAAAGTTAAGGATATTATGAAAGCAAAATATTTTATAAAAATAAGTAAGCTCGATATTTATTACATTTTTTGAGAAATAATAATTCTGATTCGTAATTTGTAGTAGAATACAAAGTAAAAGTATAGTAACATTTTTGAAAACGCCATTTTTACGTTACGAAAATCACGAGAATTCTGCTATTTGTTGTTAAATCGTTTGATCTTTTAAATATTTTATTACCAGTGAATTTCCATTTCAACTGTCGTATTTGTAATCGGATGCTTGTAAGCTACATCGTTACTGGTCCCGAGATCAAAACCAAGGTAAACAACTTTCCTTTGATCGAATGTTATTGAATTATCTTCGCAAATTATTGTTTTTGCGATGAGCCATGTGTTTTCGAATATTAATTACTTTATAATACAAATAAATCAGAGCTTAGCATAGTTACAATTTTCGTCAACTTTATAACAGGTCTACTTTTTCTGATTTTACAGTTGTATAAATTTCTTGTTTTTATATGGAGGGTAAACAAAATATTTCTTTAGATCAAAATAATCATCTTTATCATCTAGTATGTAGGTTATTTGCACTTGATAACCCTTAATAGAGCCGGCAGTATGTTCTAGATGCAACATGTATCTATGTGTAATACCTACCTTCTTTTTGCAGTTGTCAATATGAGTGATTCACCTGACCAGCCGGAGCCTCCAAAGGATGTAAGTAGTTTAATTATTGGAACTTAAATATACACCTTTTGGACGAATACTTGTAATTATTATGTGCATTAATCTGATTATATTAAGTTTGTACCAGAATCATCACCATTGTCTCGGCTTTAAACAAAATAGGTCTAATACTTGCCGTTAGAGTAAATGTAGCAGTTGTAGAAGTATAAATAACAAATAATTTTGTCATTTATTCTTTTTAATATTAGGGACAGATGTTTCTTATCAATTGTATTGATGCTATCAATGACGTTTGTTGGTATCTGATTATACTGCTGTATTTTAATCAAATGATTTGATGATCACTTCAAAAATTAAATTAAGGCTGGTTGTCAGCCAAAGCGCAGTAATGATGAAGAATTTCAAGTACTATTTTTGTACATATATGTATATCAACTAAATTATGTGGGTAGATAGACAGGTGAAAACAAAATTAAACAGACAAAGAACTTGCAAGTTATGATTACTCATCAAAATATTTGCATAACATAAACATTGCACTAAAATTAAGTTTGATAAAAGTAAATAAACCACCAGTAAATTACTAGAACGCATGCATTTTAAAAAGTACCAGGTTTAGTACTAGGTTTAGAAATTTGACTTTGTTTGAAACAACAGCTTATACCTGGAACTAAAGTTGGTACTTTCTTGGGATCATGTTTCATAATGTTTTCAACTGCATTTTCAGTGTAACTACATTTTATTTTAATTGTGCTGATTAAGAATTTTTATGTTCTATTGATAGGAGAATGTCACACATTATTACTTAAGTTATTCTTTGTGAAAATGTGAAAAAAGATGTTGCAGATGTTATGGCAGACTTTGGATGACCTATCTACCTATTGATCTACTTAGACATGATAACTAGAAATATGATATTGACATAGGTTATTAAAATCTGCAGTCAGTCTGTTGTGGCATTGTAGTTGCAGCATCCGATACCCATCCAATCTCCATTCAACAGCCCCATCCGATTCCAATAATGGATGCACCAATAAGCATTCTTTATTGATAGCTTGTTTAATCTAGACAGATTTTTGGGAAATTCGAGAATTGATATTAGGAATTTCTCGAATGCTTCAAGTGTCCTTAGAATGTATAGTTTTCAACCAAAGGATATTTTTCGTGTAATTAATGTTTTATGTGTTCTTATATGTATTTTTTTATTTTTATGGTAAAATCATAATCACGCAATCAATTGTTGTTACAGCCAAAAGAGTTGGAAAAGTTAGAGGAAGCAAAGTTAAAGGCGAAGTTCCCAAATGCTATGCTGGGACGGGGGCCTGGAGGGCACTCAGCATTCCTGCAAAAGAGACTAGCCAAAGGGGTCAGTATCCAATAATTACTGTGGTCTTACTTTTTCTTCTTCTTATATTTAGTTCATAAATACTGTACTAGTTCAGGCCATCAATATGGTAAATAGAACCTATGTTTCTGGAGAAATACTTCTTGTTACATGTACTACTTCAACTTTATAATAGAGCAGTTGATTGTTGACTAGGATTTCCAAATTCAAACAGTGACAATCAACATCGTAATACAATTTTCAGCAAAAATTCTTCGATTCCGGCGACTATCAAATGGCGAAGCAGCGGCCGGGTAACCTGGCGCAGCCATTCAAGGCGCCAGCTGCCCCTGCCAAGCTGCCAACCGGCGACGCCATCCCCACGCCAGAGACCGTCCCGCTGCGCAAGACCTCCATCATCCAGCCCAAGTTCCAGGCGCCCAGCCAGACCTCCTAGCCTACGATGCCCGTTGTTGACATAAGGCCGTGTCACTAACTATTCCACAAGGCCTGTACAATGTCCTCTTCTACAATCATTATGGTTCGGCTTCACTAAGCAAACAGAGTGCTATGTGGCTTTGCCATTCTCTGAAGATGTAGTTGTATATTCTATGCATTGTTCCCAGTAAAAGCTCCATTTAAAATATTAACATTTTCATTTTATCCACATACTGTTTCCATAGTGAGGCCTACTACAGACAAGTCATTAAAATTTATGAGAAGGGCATTATAGAATTACATGGCTTTTCAATTCCATACATTTTATTCACTTACCTGTGTAATTGATTGAAGAAAAGTGTCATTGTCTTTTGGGGCACATTTTTATTTTGCTAGTAACGCGTCGCACTTACGCATCGCTTTTAATTTTATGGATGTTCACTAATAATATAGTTGCATTATTTCATTTCTAATCACATAACATTTTTCCTAGCACCTTGATGGTTTAATATCAACATTGTGATTCGTAATTAGTCTGTGTTGAAATTGAAAACATAACTTTTATAAGAACAACTGTTATATTGATGTAAAATAAATAAATTAGGTTATAGTTGTGTGTTATGGATGTGTGTGAATTATGTTCTCATGATACTGTCATATTTATTTCAATATTACATAGCATCATCTGTAGACTGTAGGGTCTGTCTGCTTGGGTTAGTTTAGATGGGACATCAATTGGTCAGACATTGCCATAATATCTTGCATTACTTTGCAGCATTTTAGTATTTTGTAAGCAAATAACATCTTGCTACTTTGACGTGGAAGAATGACTGTTCATTCACAATATTCTTGATAGTCACTAATATCTATGGACTAGTAACAAATGAATGTTTGGCTGATTGTAGTTTATGGCCCTCACTATAACTAGTATTGTCGTGTTTCCTAAACCCAGTTATGTACATAATGATATTATACATCACATAATATGAGAAAAAAAAATAATCCATGTAATAGTTTAGAAATAAACATTAATCATGGTGTATCAACATATTCATATAATTATTATCCCATAAACTTTTAATGTGATGGCAGTAGAGACTCTGTACATATGCCATAGTACTGAGTAAATAAGGGGGTATACATGAATAAGGATTAAATTTAAGTCCATGGACTTGAGATCTGCTCCCTAGAGCACTAAACACGAGATGAGCATAGAAGCCATTTGTGCAAGGGTTTTATTTTTATAAATGCAGCTCATTTGTGCAATTTTTATATATTCTAGAGTATGTTTAGTACATTTTGGGAGCCTAGGAAGTTCATAGGTAAAGAAATGAAAGCTTTCACCGCTAAGCTCCTAGAATGCGCCTAAACTCGTACACGATGTGATAGTCGCTGACAGTATCTCATTTTCAACTTATTATCTCACGTAATATCGATGTTCGTCTATAAAATAGATTGTAAAGCAGTCTGTATTGCGTGTCAATAGCCGGGACGTACAAACCACTGTGAAACGTTCGCACGAGAGTGATATGTGAAAGATATGGATTAAGGGAATGTTGAAAAGATAGCTACTATTGAATATAAAATAAATTCTTGGTAAAAAAATGCGTTTTATTTTCAGACTGTGCGTTACTTTTAGGTAAGGGCTATACCATAACATATTCGAGTAAACAAAGTTAACAAAATGAGATTAAAGAATACAATAATAAATGGCACTTGTTAAACAAAAACTTAAATTAACAGCTGTGGGTACATCATCAAACACCATCCGACAACTCCTTTGGATTCCCTTTCGCAGTGCGTCCGATCCTGTACTGTTAACGTTTTTTCCATATTCACGCTTCCGTTTGCTGTTATATTTGACTGCTCTCTGAAAAAATAGAACGCAAAATATGTAATCTTCTTACCATGAAGTGCCTTTTCAATAACGGGCAAATAGCTGGAAAGATTGGCAGTTTGTTCTCATAGCTGCAAATAAGTTCATACCTGGATTCCAATGCACATAGTCGGGCGTGGCGGCGGCCTGGTACTCCTGCACGAGGTCATCGACCACTCCGCGCGACTCGTCGAACTCCTCCAGCGACTCCTTGAACATCGGCTCCTTGCGGAACACCTCGAGGAAAGCCTCGCGCTTGCGCAGCTTGTCAAACTGTTGCAGACATCTGTCGAACAACTGTATGGAACAACAAATAGGTTAGTTGAGAAACATAAGCTGATGACGACATAGAGGTTTTAATTTCTGCTTTTATAAGGTGGTTGTGGACGTATGGAAATGCTCTATGAAATCCCTGTTTTTCTCCATTATTTTCGCTACTTTCAAGGCATTTTTAAAATTAGTCTCAGTTGGTTTATCCGTTCCACCAAAGAAAGCGGGCACATACATATAAATAAACCAGCTTCAAGATATAAGACATCCTGGCAAACGTAAGATTTTTATATGAGCGGTTAAAATGGCTTCAAATACAACAAAGAGTATACTCACGGAGGATATGTTGGTATGGTTGGCGAGCAGCAGGCCGGACACCTTGTGCGAGGCGTGCACGTAGGGCGAGCGGCGCGAGAGTGCCACCTGGATGGAGGCGGGCCCCCACGGAATGAACGACGCCAGCTTGCGCTCGCGGATACGCTGCAGCGACTTGTGCACTTGCGATGGGTCCACTTCGCCCTGGAAGGTTTGCAAATGATTGATTAATTGGATGGAAAGAGCTGAATTTTGCGGCATATTTAGTAGACTTATGTCCAGCAATGTAAAAAAACCGGCCAAGTGCGAGTTGGACTCGCGCATGAAGGGTCCCGTACCCCATCCCCCTTAATTTTTTATTTAATTTTTAGTATTTGTTGTTATAGCGGCAATAGAAATACATCATTTGTGAAAATTTCAGCCTTCTAGCTATCACGGTTAGTGAGATACAGCGTGGAGACAGACAGACAGACAGACCGACAGACAGACAGACAACGAAGTCTTAGTAATAGGGTCCCGTTTTACCCTTTGGGTACGGAACCCTAAAAAAAAAGTATCGAGTTTAGCTGTTAAGCAAACCAAAAAGTTCTAGAAAGTCACATACCTGTATGATATTCAATATTGATATGTAACAATGTTGATTCGTTCTGTCTGGACTGAGTGAGACCATCATATTCTTTGGTTGCAGTAACCTCTGCATCACGTCCAGTACTGTCGTTTTTCGAATTTTTGGCGCCTGGAAACCAGCAAAAAGTTTTAAATCAAGGAGAAAAAATCAAAATCTTCGTGAACTTTGTTGGTCTGTTTACTTACGGTATTGAGTTCGTGGTCGGCAGTCAGTGGCGTGTACCCAGTCATGAGGAAGTGAAGTCTAGGGGTTGGTATGAGCGGCGCTACCAAACTGATCAGATCGTTGTTCATGTATGAGGGATACCTATAATATCACAAATTTAATTTTAAATCCAGAATACATGTCTCAATTTTGTTTGATTCCATAATTGAAATATCATAGACTTTTAATAAAACGGTAGAAACAAGTTTGATGAAACTGTTAAAATATTATTAACTTTTAGTAGAAACAAAAGATCGTTCGTTAGCGTCATTGGCAATCTTCAAGCTTTATTCCTGTAAAAAAATATGTTGAAAAACCGCGCAAAGAGAACATACTTTTAGAGAAACAAAGCTTTGTGAAGGAAAGAACGGTGAAACCTTTAACTTTAGCCTGCGCTTAATTTAATTTAGCACACCCTTCCCCTCACCTCGACTACAAAATCTAGAGGAGAATATTTTTTTTTCAAGTCTCAAAAGTCTTACCTAAGTGTAGCAGTACTGGCACTCATGATAGTAGACACCAGGGTATTGATCTGCGCAAACGACGGGTTCTGTATGTGCAGCCTGTCGCTGGCGATGCGGTTCAGTGCCGTGTTGTCTAACACCATCACGCAGTCCGCGCTCTCTGTTAGCCGCTTCAGTGTTAGCAGCGAGTTGTATGGCTGGACTACTACGTCACTGGTGGAGAAGACTTGTTGTTAGAGAGAGTAGTCACAATCTAAAAGGACCACTGCTGGACAAAGGCCTCCCCCAAACTATAGGGAATTTGCCCATATTTAATGCGCTGGGCATTTCGGCTGCCCCATTTCAAAACCTAGTAAGGGCTTTTAGCAAAATTTTACAGGGGAGCGCATAAACGTAAAATAGGTCAGCCTATCAAAAGTATTTATGTTAGGTTGAAAAAAAGCTATTGGTTGTAAAGTATACTAAATAATGAACACATAGTGCTATCTATATTTTAATACTTGTGTATATTACATATTTTATACCCCTTACTAACTTTGATAATTGACGCGAAGTAGGAATTTCATGTAGCCATTTACTTTTATAACATAGTAAGAGCATTTACTAGGTTTTGTTCTGGTTTACGGAGCACGGAATTAGCCTATCTCATAGACAAAATTTTAGTAACTCTATAAGGTATATGAATAAAATAATGATTAATTGAATAAATCCGTTTATCAATTTTCAAATCAGGTCAAACACAGAAGAAAATAAATGCTGAATAGGTTTATTCAGCTGCTGTAGTCATTTGTCCATCATTAGACAAATCAACATCAACAGACAAGTCATTAACGGGCAAATTAACCTAAATGCCTTTCTTGTTTCAGGGATCAGGCATACCAATTTATTTA
>NWSH02000517.1:15215661-15233471 GCA_002382865.2 Heliothis virescens
AATTTTGCTGTCCTTAAAAAAATACATCAAATATCGTTAAAAATCGGGTTTTGAGCATCTTAATTTGGTATATCTCCATATCCTGAGCTGCTTGAGCAACTTTATGTTTTGGATTCAGTATCAAATAATCTACAAGAAATTATATATTTCACCTCGGCAACAAAAATGTTGTAAACTAGTGTAATCTTTGCTGTATAAAGGGTCCAATTTTTATTTTCGACCCTTTCTTTACACAACAATACACCCCATAACCACTCGCTTTAACTATTTCAAAAACCTAGTAAAGCGCTACGACCATTTAAAAACCTAGCAAGTTCAGGGAGTTACTAGGTTTTGAAATGGTTAAAGTGACATACTAGGTTTTAAAGTGGTCAGGGGGGAGCGAATGGAGCACTTACTAGGTTTCGATGATTTAATATTTCAGCTTTCAGGCGAGTTTCAGACTCTGGTGTTTTTGTATTTGGTAGAGACTGATTAGGTTAGCAAGATAGCGCAATAAAACGATTTTTGTAAAAAATGTCCCTTACTAGGTTTTGAAATGGGACAGCCGATTTAAGCACGTGTGTTGGTGAGCGCAGTCTCCGAGCAAGGCATTGAATATCTAACTTAAAAGAGAAACAATTTACAAAACCATAGCTTTGGCACGGCGACAAACTTCCGCATTTACGCGGTGGTAGGACTCATTTAAACTGAGACTAGCTATATAACGTGATATGTACTTCACTGTATCAGTATTACGTGATTCGCGGTATCAACAGCTTAAAATTAAAATGAGGATTTGCATGTTTAAACCGCTTTTAACAACCATGCAAGTATAACAATGATGGGTATAAGCCGTGACATTGTAATGTCCGTAAATGGATAGTCGATGACCGCGCATCGCGTGACTATACTATATTACGTCGTTTAGCTATAACACTTTATCTTGAGATGAAATCTGAAGTTTAATAGCAGGGAGGTGTTAAGATGAGCACAAGTTTGAAGATGGAACTTTTATAGAACTGGTTCTATAAAGAGAGAAGAGAAGAGTGAGCTAAGCTGTGAGAATGTATTGAATTCTACTGGAACTTTTATTTCATTTAGGTAACAAGCTGGATAGATATCAGGAAACGACACAGGAGATGGCGCGACGAACTGGACTCCCACCAAAAGGAATGATCTCAAGTGGCAATAGTTAAAAGCAAGTGGAAAGTGTGGCTTTTTGCCTGTAATGGGACACCAAAAGCTCAAATAAATAAAAACATAACAAACAAAATCCAGCATAGTCAACAAAAGTATTGTATCCTTCATCATCAATTTCAGTCTTACATAGAAACATTACCTGATTTCATCCAAGTTGGGGAACACACTGTAGGTCTGTACAAGCTTCTTTGGGAACCTGTCTGATAGATGTTCTAGTATGTAGGAGCCCATCCCGGACCCTGTGCCACCAGCTATTGAGTGGCAAAGCACAAAACCCTGCGGATAAGTAAATACCAATTAACAGGCTTATACAAAAATATTTTATTGATTACAGTAATCTATACTAATATTATAAAGCTGAAGAGTTTGTTGTTTGTTTGAACGCGCTAATCTGAGGAACTACTGGTCCGATTTGAAAAATTATTTCAGTGTTAGATAGCCCGAGCCCGATTATCGAGGAAGGCTATAGGCTACTTTTTATCCGGGTGCGCTGAGTAGTTCCCACGGGACGCGGGTGAAACCGCTGGCAGAAGCTAGTAATCTTATAAAACATCAGCATGACCAATTATAGACTTTGTTACACCCAGCCTCCAACATTATCTCCAAGATCTGATATTTGACTCCGTGGTTCTTGTGGTTTCATCTGCAATCTAGAGGAACCAGTAATTTCAGTTGAAAGATATCCACTACTGGACAAAGGCCTAAGGTTCTCCACTTTCCTCAATCTTTAGCAACCCAACATTAAAACCCCAAATAAATTTTGCTTATGTCACCTGAGGATAGTGAAACTTCCCAATGTTGAAAGATTTTTTTCAAATTGGTACAGTAGTTTCGGAGTCTTTAGATTATGATAAAATACAAACAAACAAAAATAAATATTCCTCTTAATTATAACTGCATAGATATTATAGACAGGAACAAACCTCCAAGTTATCACTGCCATCGGCTTCTCTGTTGATGATATCAAACACCTCCTCATTCAGCTTCTCACCCTGAGCGTACCCTGATGCCCAGTTGTTACCCGCTCCACCACCATGCTTCGACAGGTACACATTCTCAGGGTTGTACAACTGAAAGCATTCATCTTTATCAAATAAATCTGTATATGTAAGGCTGTAACCACAACTTGAGCACTTGTGGTCCACAAGTCTACTTTCATTCTCGTAAAGTAGAATTAATATAAATTAAAAGGTTTATTACAACACTATTATGCTTCAACCAAAATATTATTATATTTCTCACAGAAGTTGTTATTAATTGAAGTGATGTCATACTTTATTGCTAAACTAAGTCTCGTACCTTGGCATATGGCGAGTTCATGATAGTGTGTATGACACGAGGCTCCAGATCCAGCAGCACTGCCCGAGGTATGTAGTGGTCATCATCAGCTTGATAAAAGAACACATCCTTCCGATCAGACCCCGCCGACGCATATTCCTCAAGAATCCCCTCAGGAGATATGCCGTGCTCTATACACAATTGTTTCCAGAACTCGAAACCGACTGTAAGTAATAAAACATAATTGCTATTTGATTAGAACAAATTTAAAATAACTGATCAATTTTCCTACTAGATATACTCACTTTGATTGCCACATTGGCCGAGCTGCAACGTTATCATTTCACTCGGCATTTTGAAGATTTATTTTATTACAATTTATAAATCTCAAATTAACCCTAAAGATTTCGTTTATTTTTCAAAACAACATAAACAAATCCATGAGCCGCTGTCGTGTCGCCCATTACCAAACCAAAATTAAGTTCGTTCCATTATGACACTTTAATAAATTTCAAACATTTCTATTGGCCCGTATCTCATTCATTAAAGTTCCACCAATAAAAAACACGGCATTTGAGATTGACAGTAAAAAGTGAAATAGAAAACAGACTGATGTAAGCTGTCATACTACATGGATGCGTTCATCATTTAGAAAAATATTTCATTACCGAAAATTACTTAAGTTAGTTTTTTCTTCATTAACAAGGGATTTCCTTTAATATTTTATTGCTTATGTGATTTTATTTTCCATAGAACTATAAAATCCTGAGATAAAATCAGTTCAAAATTCACGAGTCAATTTTGATTTAAATGAACGCTTCGTAACTTAAAGTTCAGAAATTCCTCATACGGAAACGTCAAAATAAGTTTCCGTAGTAAAAAGTTTAGCGAATCAAACTTTATTTTATTAACTTCATGGCTGTTATAGAAGCAACAAAAATTTGCGAAAAGTATCCTTAATTGCAGTGGACAGTGACTTGTGATATTTTGCTATAGATTTCATTCATAAAACTGATCAAGGTATGGTGCATTTGTGTGGGTACGAGCCGTGGTCATAGTTGATGGCCTTCAATTAACATATTTCTCAACTTTGTTGTGCACAGCCTACGATGGCAGAACTTTAATGAGATATTGTCGACTCGTCGTGGGCGTGACTATCACATAACTACAAGGTTTTAGAATTATCTCATCGAAATTAAAAACTTAAGTTAGTTTTAAGTGAAAAGGTTGAGGAATACTGTTATGTGTTAATACTTCCGGGCTTTAAATTATATAATAAACAGTTCAAAACATTTGTTTACAATGCTTTTAATTAACATAACAACTTCGGGTGTTCAATAAGATTTTATGTTTCATTTTAGTTTGTGATTCCGCAAGCAAAGTTATCAAAAGGTGAAAATTTATCCTTAATCTGGAGTGCAATTAGTCAGAATGCCGCGCAAACTGCTAAAGTTCCTCATAGTGTTTGATAACACATCATTGTTATATTTTCCTGGTCAATTCTTGTCTGGGAAAGTTCTAATGGAGTTGCAAGATGACACACCAGTATTAGGTAAGTTTAATGTACAGATAACAACACATCAAGTTAGTACAATCTGTCAAATTTCTGCGATAGATTTTCAACCTTATCACAATAGTGGAAGGTTAATGTTCGATTGGTAAAATTTGAGAGAATTGGGTAGGGTGACCTGCTGTGGACTGTACAATAGTAAATAAGAGCCGGCTACAGCTGTTTTGTAACAATACTAACACACTTTAATTGAAATTAAAATGTGAATAGTAGCACTCAATTGTTTCATTGTTTAGAATTGGGTTAGAATGTTATTAGAAAATATAATCATTTCTATGGTGCAATTACAAAAATTACACATGTTTTAGTTTAAACCACTTCAACCTTTCTTATTTTTTTTTAAATAACTCTATTCATGTTCAGAGTAGGGTACTCCGAAGCCAGAAAGTCTGACAACAAGTCTTATCAATGGGTATTGGGTTGCCCAGAAATTGGGTTGTGGAGGTCAGACAGGCAGTAGCTCCATGTGAAACACTGGTTCTCAGCTGCATCCAGTTAGACTGGAAGCCAACCCCAACACAGTTGGGAAAAGGCTAGGCAGATGATTATCACCATTCATGTTCTCTTTCAAGTAATGTAGCAGTTAGAAGTTTTCATTGGATGGTTTTAGGTCTACACTTCCATGTAATTGGCGAGGGTGTTGTGCGAGTTGGCTCTGGTAGACACGAAAGGCTTTTTGACAAGGAGAATTACATTGACTTCAGGATGCGACTACTTGGTGAACCAGGTATGTTATTAATACATGCTTTATGAACATTTCTATGCCAGTATCTGCCAGATAGCTATCTAGAACTTTATCGGGAACCTGCTTTCAATAAATCTGTTAATAATTCAGCAATCTCCAATAATTATTACATTACAACAATTACAAATTAATAGGCCACTATTTGAGTTGGCAAAACCAAACCATGTGACCATACATAAATTCCAACCTTCATTAGTGTAAATATTGACGACAAGCATAAAGGTTAAGACAATACAAGGCACATTATGTTTTATTTTTGTGAGGTGTCTAACACTACTTCACAATACATATTTCTCAAGGGCAAAACTACAGTTTGTAAATAACAAATCATCTTTTATTAGGTTACATAACTCTTTACCAACTTCATAAAAGGAGGATATGCCCAACATGTTCGATTCTGATGCTTTAAAATACTAGGTATGTACTTAGGTAGTCAACTGAGTGCCATATACTACAGCTTTTTAACCGACTTCAACAAAAAGGAGGAGGTTCTTTAATACTCATCTTCCAATCATGTCATGATCTAGCAATAACTTTATTTAATGTAAGGGCGCGCCAAAAACGGCAACACGCAACTAATTTCGTATGAACCATAACCTTGCAAACCGCCATCTACCTACTAACGGCCGTTCTCAATAACCTATCTATCTGTTGATTTGCTAGCTAGAGATAGGAATTTGACATTACTTGTATGAGGCTAATATCAAAATTCTATCTCTAGTAAGCAAATCCTGAGGTAGATAGATTATTGAATAACGCAGTAAAATGCGCATCCAGTCAAATGACATCCAAGCCGCCATCAAGATTGGCAGAACTTAAACCTCTTGTAACTTCAACAGGTCACGGCACATCAATCCTGTCCCCCGGCATCCACAGCTTCCCCTTCAAACTGGGGCTGCCGATGGGCCTGCCGTCCACGTTTCTCGGCACACACGGCTGGGTCCAGTACTACTGTAAGGCAGCACTGAGAGAGCCCAACGGCCTGACTCATAAGAACCAGCAGGTTTTTATTGTGATGAACCCGATTGATCTGAATTTGGAACCACCGGTTTTGTCTGTGAGTATTATCATTACTAATGTTATAAGGGCGGAAGATTGTGAGTGTGTGTGTATGTTTGGTACTTGTTGACGCGCAAACGACTGAACTGGTTTTGATGGAACATCACAGTATTATAGCTTATGCATCAGAATAACATATAGGCTACTTTTATCCGGTGCGTAATTTCCTCACGAAGCATGTGATTTGAAACGTGTATTTTGGTCTGACGTTTCAAAAGCAGGTCCCATTCCACTTAAGGTTTATTGTGCACTAGCATCCCAGATTCTGAGACTTGTTACATACAAGTAAAAGTGTAGATAGTAGGTGTCGAAGAAGGTAATCAACTCTGTTAAATTGCTTGCAAACTATACATTATAATAAAGATATCCCGATATCCTACACCTGGTATCTAACTAGCGGAACTAAACATCGTAACATCATACTGTATCCAGTCACAGTGAGTGACTGCAGCGGGTACTACAGAACCACTCATGCATCCCCTGATTATTGCGTACTTCTATAATTGTCGGTAACTCTAGCTTCATTCGTATTGTCAAGGATAAAACATTGCTTCGATGACCTTGGCTTTGAACCCTTCAATAGCCTTATTTCAAAGATATTATGGCTCGTATCCTGAGCTCGGTATACGAGGAATCATAAATACGAAAGCAATTATTTCTGGTGCTACTTTACCTGTAAAAGTATAAACATAGATAGAGTAAAATTTGGTGAAGGACGTGCCAGGTGTTGCTCACCAAAACGCATGTCCAGCGCAGTGAGTATGGGCAAATCCCACCTGCTTGACGTCCAAACGTCCATTGCTGGAAAAAGGCCTTCCCGGCCTTTGTCCAGCAATGGACGTTTTTTGCGGAGAAGGGGAAGGGTAGAAAATCTTTATAGATGCTCGTGCGTGAAATATTTTCTTAATCGCCTTTTCCGGAATCCCCTTAAAACAACTAGCATTCTCATTCTCATTCAGTAACTGACAACTCGCACCTATTCGCCAAAATCAATCTCTTCGGCAAATCGTGATCGTCTGTATATCATATCGTACCTATATCTTAATTTATTTTTAACCCAACAATATCAGTCTTTAACCACCAATAAATAAAGCCCACAATCCCCCAGCAACAGTTCGAATGCAGCGTGGAACACCGGCTCGGTGTGGGCTGCGTGGGCGGCGGCTCGGTGACATGCGGCGTGGCGCTGGACCGCGGCGCGTACGTGCCGGGCGAGAGCATCGTGCTCACGGCTACATTGCTCAACAACTCCAAGACTACTATTAAAGCTACGAGGGCTGCGCTTACTGAGGTATGTTCTTATATACTGGTAGGTACATGATCGTCTTCTGCTGCCTAGATTTTTTTCCGAAACTGACCGGACTGATCAAACCAAGCGTTGATCGATCGATCCGCAAGGTTGCCATTTTGGCACATAAGTAGTTGGCCAAGCTTAGATACTGGGCGCGCATTTCGCGCTAGCTAACTTCGCGTTTCTAAAGTTAGCCTTTTGACTCCTTGCATTTTTGTTCGTACAGATCTTCTCGATTTGCGCTAAAGGTGGCTCAAAAAATATCCAGTAGACAATAATCAAAACAGGTAACACCTGATATGATAAGTAGGATTGAATAACACAAAAAAAACGTGCAAACTAGCTCGTAGGTAAGACTGGACTTTCACGTTTTTCGACGAACCAAGCAAATAATGATGCGTTGGTATTTCCGTTTTTCGCTTTTTACAAGCGAGTGTTTTTGCGGTGCATAATATCGACGGAATTATAATTTGAAGTCACGATCACGACCTATCGGTCAAAGGCACTGTTCAATAAGACTTTTTGTTCGCTCACGATAAATGTTTTTTTTTTGTTTTTTGCTCATCATTTTAATGATGATAATGTCGAGTTTCTTGGGGTATATGAGGGCAAGAAATAAGATGAGCAGCCACGATAAACTTCGATTTATTTTAATAATATAAAACTTACATATTACAGTGGAGACCATTACGGATCGAGAGGGCAGAGAGAAGAGATAGAGGTGTTGACCACAGATAATATAGACATCAACATAAAAATGACATTAAGGCCTAGTCCGCACAGCGAATATTAACCGCGCGAATTTTTTCTCGCAATTCTGTAACACATTGAATACAATAGAAGTATCCGCACTGGCGGAATAAAATTCGCGCGAAATAAAAATCTCTGTGTTTTGATGCAAATTTCACGCTATGCGGCGCGGATTTATTTCCGCGAATGTTTTGTACGGTATGAAGTAGTATGACTATGACAAATATCGCGCGGAATTTAATTCGCTGTGCGGACAGGACCTAATGTGGTTGCGGAATAAAAATCGCGCAAATCCGCGCGAATAAAATTCGCGCGGTGAATATTCGCTGTGCGGACAGGGCCTAACACAAACTTACATTAACAGAGTTTGCTGTTTTTATTACCCGTGTAGCCACTACAACAACATGGTGAGATAGATACTCAATATTCATGCACATAACATAAAAATGTGAGTAATGGATAGCTCGGCTTCCGACGACAGGCCCTTGTCGACTGCATGTTAGTATTCCACGCGTGCCTTATAATATGTCTGTATAGGTTACAGAGTCTCTTGGGACCAAAGTGAGGTATCAAACTTTTTAAATGATTTATTGCGATAGTGAGATGAGATACAAAGTCTTATAGCCCCGGCATTAAACAGAAAAGTTTTGTAAATAGCTCGCAAAGTTCCTCGGCGAGGCAAGGTGTTGTATTCGCCTAACCTCGGCCAGTGTACTGTGGATTGAGGCTGCTTAAAAGTTACGAAGAGAGATTAAAATGTACTTTCCCGTGTCACTTTTCATATACGTAGTTAACAAGCTTTTGCCAGCGGCTGCGCCCGCGTAAAACTTAAAATTTTCCGGTCCTGTTAGAATTTCGGAAAATCCATTCTTAGCCTACGTCATAACATCTACCTGCATGCCAAATTTCAGTCTTATCACTCCAATGGTTTGGGCTGTGCGTTGGTAGATCACTATATATGTCAGTCAATCACCTTTGAGTTTTATATATTTAGATAAGAATAGGAAGTAATGTTCCTAATTATTTCAGACGATCCAATACTCGGCGCACGGCAAGGTGGCGGCTAAGGAGGTGCGCGAGCTGGCGTCGCTAGCGCACGGCAAGACGCGGCCGGGCGGCAGTGACACGTGGCGCCACGAGCTGCTGTACGTGCCGCCGCTGCCGCCCACCAACCTGCGCGGCTGCCATCTTATATCTGTGCAGTATGATGTCTTTGTGAGTATTGCGATACTGGCTTCTGATAGCGGTTTTATGCCCAATTTTCCCAACAGCCCCTAAGATTACAGGATCCCCTAACAGGTTAAAAATAAATGTGCAAACAGACCGGTAGTTCCTGCAGCTTTAAAATATTATTATTAGATGTAAACATACTCTTGGTTAGAGATATCCTTAAAAGGGGGCTTTACAAAGTTCAACTACATCAATCAAACTACTCCGACAGTCTTTCGAAGATCGTGAGTTGCCTTTCTAAACCACAAACTTAAATTAACTCATTCACTGGTGAATAAAAAATCCGTCAACTTGTGGTTTGCTAAGGCAAATTTTATCACACATGCGTATACGCATAAACGCGATAAAGTGAGTAAATCAGAACAGATACTGCTAAATACAGAGTTTTGTAGGTCCATTCTAAAGCTACATTCTAACGCAAAGCTGTATAAGTATAATTAAAATTAATTTTCCAGTTCACAATCGAGCCTAAAAGCTTGGAAAAGGAGGTGAAGCTGCAGCTACCGATCCTCATCGGTACATACCCGTTCCGCGAGGAGACGGACGAGCCGCAGCCGCCCACGCACTACCCCAGCACGCTGCCCATCTTCCGCGCCTGGCTGCACGACAAGCCTGCACACTGACACACACACACACAAACGTATACAAATATACAAAGTTTAACATTTGTATAAATGTTACTGGCCATCAGTATAATTCGGAATTCTACACAATGTCCAGGTTTTGTATATGATTTATTTGCTGTAGATTATCTAATCTAATCATCATTGTTCTCGTCGTTTATATACTTTGCCGGTTGCACTTTTGGTATTGTGTAGAATACCTAGGCAAAGTGTAAAATAAACAATCCCAGACATTTTATACATTGCCTAGGTATGGTATAGAATACTTGAATTATACAGATTGTCGGTGACATGAATACGAAGCGAGAATTTGTCTTTTCCTTTTGTTATACATGAAGGACAAGACGCTTAGTTTTCTTTTGTCATACATACACTAAGATGCGTAATAAAGTGTGAAGTCAGTGTGAACAATATCTCATCAAAAGCTCAAATAAATGTCTAGAAAAAATAGCCGAGTTTATCAACATAGTGCATCGTGCAACAAAGTTGTGATTTCAGTTGCGAAATCCAGTCATAGAATCTCAGTGAGTGAATCTCGATACATCCGGGTATTCCAAATATACGACTTAGTTTCTTGTAAACTATATATTCGAATAGGTGCATAATAAACAAGAAAATATGTAGACATTTTTAAAGTACATTCCTTATTATTAAGAAGTGTTAGTTTTTATATAGTTGAGCTAGATTTTATATGTATCAGTTTCGAATATGCGAGATTATCATATAATAGACAACGAAATGTTTATATTACTTTTAAGACTGCTACTATCAAGTACATTTATCTTAAAAAGATTTGCAAAAGGAATTGATTTCAACTAATATCACTAAAGATAATACTTATACAAAATTATACACTGCCGTAATTGTAAGATACCTAAATTAAAATTAATATTTTATTGTTATTTTTCGTATATTTTTTTATAAATCGTACGAAGTTACTTGATTGAACTGTTGTATGTAATAATTATTTTCTTCGAAATTTTAAAGGAGCCAGTTTTAAACGCATTTGAACCTAATATTTTTAATGTCTAGTGCCATGTAATGTTTGACTTAAAATTCGGTGTATAAAGTTTTTTTCACGTCGATTATTATACCTACTTATTATTCTGATAAAGGGAAACCTTATTATGTTGAACGATATTTTCCGGAAAATATAAATTAATTATTTTGTTAAAATTTTACGATATATAAATTATGATCGTTGAGTATTCAAATTATAAAAATATATTTTAATAAATGAGGAAAACTTTGTATACCTAATGCAATCTGTGTGAAGTATTAATTCCTATTTAGAAGTTTGGTAACGAATGTATACTAATGGAAATGTATATAACTAACCTGTGATATACCGGTCCGTCCATTTAATTTAGTTATAACCAATTTAATTATTATAAATATTTACCTATTATTTGTTGGTTTTATTTCGACATCTCCCGAACTCTTGGTACGTAACTGATCATTATTCACGGGATTCTGACGACAGTTATTTGCAGTCCCTTCAAGGGGGCCTAGCCTGAAGCTTCGTATGTTCAGCTAGGCTGGCACTGGCAACCCGAGTTATAAATGATAATAATTTAGATTAGTTCCCGTTTTCTCATAATAATGTTGGTAGCTAACGAAGTTGGCAGTTGATATATTTTTTCAATCACGTTGTTTTCTGCCCGTCTTAGAAAAAGGAATATAGGTAAAATTAAAAACATATAATATACTTGAAATCGTGTATTTGCATAACACTGCACTGAATGAGGCGTGTTCATCAGTTGTTCTGCCAAGATTGTTCCCAATATACAAGCGTTCACACCGCGCCCCTGTACGATGTCCTCTTATACTTTGTGGAGAAATATTACATTATTCACAAATATTACTACACGCATCCATATACAATATCACATTTCCAACTCTAGTTGATCGGTACAATTCTTAACATAATCCGTGAGGCAACTTCGCCATTTTATCGAGACTTAAAAAGGTACAAAATAAATGAAGCTCAAGTTTTTATAAAATACATTATTGTGATATCAGAAGGAACAGTCTGGTTGTACAGAGACAGCGCGTCGACCTACCCAAATCTAAAATTTTACCAATCGAACATCAACCTTCCATTAGTGTGATAAGGTTGAAAATCTATTGAAGAAAATGGACAGATTGAGGTAGGTTGATGTGCTGGCGTCTACAGCGGCGTTCAGCTAGAGCAGTGGTTCTTAACCGTTGGTCCGCGGAAGCACCTGNCTAAAAGCTTGGAAAAGGAGGTGAAGCTGCAGCTACCGATCCTCATCGGTACATACCCGTTCCGCGAGGAGACGGACGAGCCGCAGCCGCCCACGCACTACCCCAGCACGCTGCCCATCTTCCGCGCCTGGCTGCACGACAAGCCTGCACACTGACACACACACACACAAACGTATACAAATATACAAAGTTTAACATTTGTATAAATGTTACTGGCCATCAGTATAATTCGGAATTCTACACAATGTCCAGGTTTTGTATATGATTTATTTGCTGTAGATTATCTAATCTAATCATCATTGTTCTCGTCGTTTATATACTTTGCCGGTTGCACTTTTGGTATTGTGTAGAATACCTAGGCAAAGTGTAAAATAAACAATCCCAGACATTTTATACATTGCCTAGGTATGGTATAGAATACTTGAATTATACAGATTGTCGGTGACATGAATACGAAGCGAGAATTTGTCTTTTCCTTTTGTTATACATGAAGGACAAGACGCTTAGTTTTCTTTTGTCATACATACACTAAGATGCGTAATAAAGTGTGAAGTCAGTGTGAACAATATCTCATCAAAAGCTCAAATAAATGTCTAGAAAAAATAGCCGAGTTTATCAACATAGTGCATCGTGCAACAAAGTTGTGATTTCAGTTGCGAAATCCAGTCATAGAATCTCAGTGAGTGAATCTCGATACATCCGGGTATTCCAAATATACGACTTAGTTTCTTGTAAACTATATATTCGAATAGGTGCATAATAAACAAGAAAATATGTAGACATTTTTAAAGTACATTCCTTATTATTAAGAAGTGTTAGTTTTTATATAGTTGAGCTAGATTTTATATGTATCAGTTTCGAATATGCGAGATTATCATATAATAGACAACGAAATGTTTATATTACTTTTAAGACTGCTACTATCAAGTACATTTATCTTAAAAAGATTTGCAAAAGGAATTGATTTCAACTAATATCACTAAAGATAATACTTATACAAAATTATACACTGCCGTAATTGTAAGATACCTAAATTAAAATTAATATTTTATTGTTATTTTTCGTATATTTTTTTATAAATCGTACGAAGTTACTTGATTGAACTGTTGTATGTAATAATTATTTTCTTCGAAATTTTAAAGGAGCCAGTTTTAAACGCATTTGAACCTAATATTTTTAATGTCTAGTGCCATGTAATGTTTGACTTAAAATTCGGTGTATAAAGTTTTTTTCACGTCGATTATTATACCTACTTATTATTCTGATAAAGGGAAACCTTATTATGTTGAACGATATTTTCCGGAAAATATAAATTAATTATTTTGTTAAAATTTTACGATATATAAATTATGATCGTTGAGTATTCAAATTATAAAAATATATTTTAATAAATGAGGAAAACTTTGTATACCTAATGCAATCTGTGTGAAGTATTAATTCCTATTTAGAAGTTTGGTAACGAATGTATACTAATGGAAATGTATATAACTAACCTGTGATATACCGGTCCGTCCATTTAATTTAGTTATAACCAATTTAATTATTATAAATATTTACCTATTATTTGTTGGTTTTATTTCGACATCTCCCGAACTCTTGGTACGTAACTGATCATTATTCACGGGATTCTGACGACAGTTATTTGCAGTCCCTTCAAGGGGGCCTAGCCTGAAGCTTCGTATGTTCAGCTAGGCTGGCACTGGCAACCCGAGTTATAAATGATAATAATTTAGATTAGTTCCCGTTTTCTCATAATAATGTTGGTAGCTAACGAAGTTGGCAGTTGATATATTTTTTCAATCACGTTGTTTTCTGCCCGTCTTAGAAAAAGGAATATAGGTAAAATTAAAAACATATAATATACTTGAAATCGTGTATTTGCATAACACTGCACTGAATGAGGCGTGTTCATCAGTTGTTCTGCCAAGATTGTTCCCAATATACAAGCGTTCACACCGCGCCCCTGTACGATGTCCTCTTATACTTTGTGGAGAAATATTACATTATTCACAAATATTACTACACGCATCCATATACAATATCACATTTCCAACTCTAGTTGATCGGTACAATTCTTAACATAATCCGTGAGGCAACTTCGCCATTTTATCGAGACTTAAAAAGGTACAAAATAAATGAAGCTCAAGTTTTTATAAAATACATTATTGTGATATCAGAAGGAACAGTCTGGTTGTACAGAGACAGCGCGTCGACCTACCCAAATCTAAAATTTTACCAATCGAACATCAACCTTCCATTAGTGTGATAAGGTTGAAAATCTATTGAAGAAAATGGACAGATTGAGGTAGGTTGATGTGCTGGCGTCTACAGCGGCGTTCAGCTAGAGCAGTGGTTCTTAACCGTTGGTCCGCGGAAGCACCTGAAGTGGTCCGCGAGCCATGAGCGCGTCAATGCCCGACTGCGAATTGAACATTACCTCCAGATCCATAAATCAACTGGGTGGTCCGCGGCATGACGAAAATTTTAACAAATGGTCCCTCAGGACAAAAAGGTTAAGAACCACTGAGCTAGAGGGTATTTTAACTAATGTCACAATTAAAATGTTCTCACACGTTCACGGGACAAACTGTCACTTGGGACTTAAATGTACACGTCCTTATCGCTATCACAACTCTTTTCTGTTGACACCGGATCTTGATGAATATAAAAGATATTTCAACCGTCAATAATAGCCTAATATGTATTCACAATTAGCCGATAACGACCGCTTTCGGAATATAATCTGTTATCATTGACTTCCGCAGCTTACAACAGCACAAAAAGGCTAATGACAAAATATGAGTTAATAATTTAGATTTCTATCTATTTTACAATATTTATACATGGAATTTTAGACATAGAATAGTGACTAAATGTATACTATGTATTGCTGTGGACGTGGTCATTATGCGTGCACGATTCTTACATAACTCAAGAGACATTGAATAAGGCGATTTACACTAAATTCTCGGTCGCGCTGTATGTACATATTCAGGTTGGGCGCCAAAATGTCATAGACAAAAAAGATGGCCGAGTTTTTATGTAGACCACAACCTTCACACAACATAATTTTGTATGATAATTTTCGATTGATATTGTGTATATTTTCGGTCGTTAGGCCGCGTTTGTAAGATGGCGCGTGCAGTTCGTCGTACAGAGTCGTGTTTACCGCGCCACTTCCATATGAGCGGGGCAGGCCCAAGAAGCTTATAGGTATGACTGGAGACTTATGTACAGAAGACTTCAGTGCTTTCAAATAAAGTTGACAGCTATGGTGCATTCGTACAAAAGAAAAATAAAAATGGACCGATTTTTTTGATCGAAAGTATCGAAATTTGGCGTTTGAATCACTAAACAGTGTTTTTATTAGATGTGTTTAGCTTTTAAACGTGTAGAGTCAATAATCTGTCAACATTTTTAAAAGCATCTACATCTTCCCATTAGCGGCTAAACACTTTTAAATATCAGTTTTCACTCAACACTAAACTGTAAAAAATTGTCACTAATTAAGAAAACTGTCAATTTTCTGCACACGATCATCACACTTTACCACAACGAAAACTGTCACTTAAAAGTATACACCACTAAAAGTCCAAATAACTTTGCCACTCCGAAATTCCTTACTAGTGACTGAAAATTCAGCCAAACATGAGACAATCACACGCGCACAAAAATACATCAAACCGATAATCTCTTTTTTAAGTAGGTTAAAAATAGTAGTATGTGCGAGTTGACGGCCATTCCCAATAACCTATCTATTTGCTGATTTGTCTCCTAGAGATTGAATTTTGAAGTTAGCTCCAACAAGTACTGTCTAATTCCTATCCTTAGTAACCAAATCGACAGATAGATAGATTATTGAATTCCGTAGTTAGAGAGGCAAAGTTATTTGTGTAGAGTAGTCTCCAGGTCAGTATGCGTGCGGCACTACGCCATCTTGTTGGCGAGCGCGAGGTGCAGGCAGGAGAGCTGCGCGGTCCACTTGTCCAGCGCCGCGTACCGCGCCGCGCCGCGTGCGCCGGACTGCAGCTCCAGCACTGAGTTCACCTGGTCGATGCGACCGCTGATCGTGCTGCAATGTAACAAATTAAAAATAATTAAGTACCTACTAGATGTCACCAGTGACTTCGTTAGCGTCTCGAAGAAACTATCTACCGCATCAGGATAAAAAAAATAGGCTATAGCCTTTGTAAGTGAGCAATCAAAAACTGATTTTTTTTATCGAACCAGTAGTTTCTGAGATAACTACCTCGTTGGTCTAGTGGTCGTATATCGCGACTGCCGTGCACAGGTCTCTGGTTCGATTCACGGGTCAGACCGAAATCGCTTTGTGGGTTTTAGAAACTTTCACAAAGCAGCCTCGAGTCTGAAAGTTGGTTGTGTATGGGCACGTAAAGCCGGCGTCCTCGAATGCTACCCAGTAGCAGTCGTAGTTATAATTCCACGGCAGAGGCCGCGAAGCGGACTTGAGAAAACTCTCGCACTAAGGTTTGTTAGGTGATTAAACCTGGAGCTCACTTGATAAGAAGATTAATTATTTACTAACTAATAAATGAATCAGATACAAAGTCAATTGTATCTGATTCATTTATTATCTAAGTCTCAATCTAAAGGATATGTCACCGGAAAATAACAAGATCCGTATATTTATAAATTTCCTAGGAAATTTATAAACTTCCGTAGGATTCTAAACGGGAGATAAATTGTATTATTTTACGTCCTTATTTTCGTAAATTTATCAACTTACTGAAGTCACTCGTAAAATAATAAGTAAGCACTACGCATGATCTGATTGGTTGACTGTCACGTGTCACTTCTCCTTCCTCGCGGCCGCCATTGAAGTCTATGGACACAAGCAGTCTATGCCGCTATGAACATTGACCAATCAGAGAGCAGCGTGTTATTTTACGTATTTCAAAGATGCGTATATTTAAAAGAGCTTCTGTGATTGGTCGAACCATTTAGAATCTTACGAATAGATATCCGTTAGTTTATAAATTTGCGGTGTAACATCGGAAATTGATAAATTTACGAAAATAAGGACGTAAAATAATACAATTTATCTCCCGTTTAGAATCCTACGGAAGTTTATAAATTTCCTAGGAAATTTATAAATATACGGATCTTGTTATTTTCCGGTGACATATCCTTTAGATTGAGACTTAGATAATAAATGAATCAGATACAATTGACTTTGTATCTGATTCATTTATTAGTTAGTAAATAATTAATCTTCTTATCAAGTGAGCTCCAGGTTTAATCACCTAACAAACCTTAGTGCGAGAGTTTTCTCAAGTCCGCTTCGCGGCCTCTGCCGTGGAATTATAACTACGACTGCTACTGGGTAGCATTCGAGGACGCCGGCTTTACGTGCCCATACACAACCAACTTTCAGACTCGAGGCTGCTTTGTGAAAGTTTCTAAAACCCACAAAGCGATTTCGGTCTGACCCGTGAATCGAACCAGAGACCTGTGCACGGCAGTCGCGATATACGACCACTAGACCAACGAGGTAGTTATCTCAGAAACTACTGGTTCGATAAAAAAAATCAGTTTTTGATTGCTCACTTACAAAGGCTATAGCCTATTTTTTTTATCCTGATGCGGTAGATAGTTTCTTCGAGACGCTAACGAAGTCACTGGTGACATCTAGTAGGTACTTAATTATTTTTAATTTGTTACATTGCAGCACGATCAGCGGTCGCATCGACCAGGTGAACTCAGTGCTGGAGCTGCAGTCCGGCGCACGCGGCGCGGCGCGGTACGCGGCGCTGGACAAGTGGACCGCGCAGCTCTCCTGCCTGCACCTCGCGCTCGCCAACAAGATGGCGTAGTGCCGCACGCATACTGACC